>CM076572.1:1194418241-1194701113 GCA_034641835.2 Pinus albicaulis | reverse complement strand
AATTAATAATGTGTCGAGGATCATATATGTATTTTTTTAATAGGGACACATGGAAAACATTATGTGCTCGGATGTGGCTGGGTAATGCTAGTTGGTATGCCACTAGTCCAACCCTTTCTAGTATTTGGAAGGTTCCACAACACTGGGGAACTAACTTTGCAAAAATTTCTCATTTTAGTGTGCTTTTCCGTGGTCTTACTTGAATATACACATGATCCCCCTCTTGAAACTCCCTATAAGTTATTTTCCGATCTGCATATACCTTTTTCCTATCATGTACATCCTTTATATTTTTCAAGATGTTTCTTACAATATTTTTCATTTCTGCTAACATATCAGGGCCCAGCATTAATCTATCTTTGAGGTTATTCCAATTAGTGGGTTTCTTGAATCTTCTCCCATAGAGGACCTTAAAAGGGCTTAATTTAAATGATTCATGATATTTGTTGTTATAGGAAAATTCCAGTAAGTGAAGATAGCCCTCCCACTTGTTGGGTTGCTGCATAACATACATCTGTAACGTGTTCTCCATAACTTGGTTTACTCACTCTGTTTTCCCATCCGTTTGTGGGTGGTAAGAAGTTTTGTAATGTACCTAAGTACTTAGCCCCGTAAAAAGAGTTTTCCAAAAAGCGGATGTAAACTTTACATCTCGGTCAGAGACCATAACTATGGGCATCCATGCAATCTAAAAATCTCTCGCATGAAAATATCTGCAATTTTACTGGTTTTATAAGTATACTGAACATGAATGAGTGGGATACTTTACTTAATTTATCAAGCACTACCATTATAGAATCATGTTGCTTCCTGGTTTTAGGTAATCCTGTGATAAAGTCTAAGGTGGTTACTTCCCATTTCCATTAAGGAATGGGTAGCAGATGGAGTAACATGACGGGATGCTGGTGTTCCGCCTTGACTTGCTGACATTCCAAACACTTAGCTAAATATTCTTTAATGTCCCTTCTCATCCTGGGCCAAAAATATTGCTTCTTAAGGGAAGAAAATAATTTCTTATATCCTGGGTGGGAAGCATAAGCTCTCTTATCGAATTCATCTGAAATTAAGAGTCTAACAACTTGCTTATTAGGAACATAAAATCTGCCTTTATATGTCAACAATTCATTTTCACTTACCTTATAATTAGCTTGTTGCTCTGAATTATTTGATTGGATGGCTTGCTGCCAGAGGAATTTATATTCAAGATCTTTAATTGTAGCTTCCCTAATCAAGTCTGAGAAATTAAACTCTACTCAACTATATGAAATTTCATAAACATGGTGGAGTTTCCTATTTAGAGCATCTACCACCCAGTTTTCCTTCCACTTCAAATGTTTAATATCAAAATCAAATTCCCCAAGAAAAGTTGTCCACCTCACTTTATGTGAATTCAAACTAAGTTGCTTAAATAATTTGGTTAATTTGTTATGGTATGTCATTAATATAAATTTCTTACCCAGTAGGTAATGCCTCCATACTTTTAAGGCGTGCACTACTGTCGTTAAATCCATATCATAAGCATAATACCATTGCTCATGTTCTTTTAATTTCCTAGACTCATACACAATTACATTTCTCTCTTGCAATAATACTCTGCCTACTCATTCCTAACAAGCGTCGGTACAAACCAGAAACTCCTTTTCAGGATCAACAATTTTTAAGATCGAGGCAGTGGTTAATAAATGATTTAACAGTTAAAATATATATTGACATTCAACAATCCATTTTAAGGTTTTTCCCTTTTTCTATAAAGTAGTTATGGGATAAGCTATCCTGGAAAAGTCCTCAATGAATTGTCGATAATATCTTGCTAAGCCCATGAAAGATTGAATATTAACAACATTAGCACGAGCGAACCATTCCATGATGGTTTAATTTTTTCAAGATCTATAGATATTCCTTCTGCAGAAATCACATGGCCTAAATATTGTATCTGATCCTTGTAAAAATTTCATTTACTGAATTTGGCATACAACTAATGATTTCTCAATGTTTGCAACACAATTCATAAATGTTCCTTATGTTCATCTAAAATTCTGGAATATATAAGAATATCATCAATGAATATTAGGACAAATTTGTCTACGTATAGGTGAAATACACCATTCATAAGACGCATGAAGGTGGTTGGTGCATTAGTTAGCCAAAATGGGAAAACCACAAACTCATAACGATCGTAACGAGTTCTGAAGGCAGTTTTGGGAACATCTTATTATTTCACTCTTATTTGATGGTATCCAGAATACAAATCTATCTTAGAAAACACTGTAGAACCTTTAACTTGATCGAATGCGTCATCGATCCTTGGTAGGGGGTACTTTTTCTTAATGATTAAGTTATTAAATTTTTGGTAATCCATACATAACCTTAAGGTTCCATCCTTTTTCTGACAAATAATACTGGGGCTCCCCAAGGAGACACACTTGGGCGAATGTAACCTTTATCCATCAATTTGTGCAACTGCATTTTAAGTTATGTGTATGTGATAAGGGGTCTTACTGGTGTAGCCCTTGGAATCAATTCTATTATGAAATCAATATCCTTCCTAGGAGGCAATCTTGGTATTCCTTTTGGAAATATATCAACAAATTCCTAGATTGTAGGTAGGTTTCCTAGGGATAACGACTTCTCTTTATAGTTAGTAAATCCCACCTGAACCATGTATATCAAACATCCTTTGCGAACACACTTGCCCAAATTTAAGGCAGTAATTGGTTGGAGCACCAGGGGTCTTTTGACTCCTTGCACCTCTTGTCTGACACCCTCCTGGTTAAGGTAGTTGATGTTTTTTTCCTTACAGTTTACTATAGACCAACGATATTCTATCCAATATATTCCAATTAGAATAGAATAAGACCCCAGGGGTAATACATTCAATCCCACATCAATTGACTTCTCTGATAGATGGAGAAATTGTCTACTTTGGTGGTTACTCTTCTTTTTTCTCTGGTAGGCAGTTGCACTAAACAAGGATTTTTTAATTTGCTAGTTTGAAGGTTACAGTTTTCAACAATTTTCGTGCTAATATAACTTAAACCACCTCCCGATTCTATTATAATTGACACAAAATTATTAAACATTTTACCTTCCAACTCGATCATGGTGATCTGATATTCCGCTTGGTGATTGTCCAACGCAACATTAATTCTGGGTATACTCTGGGCCATGTCACCAACTTTTGAAGCCTCCTGGATGTTGGCGGTCTGTTCTACTCTCATACAATGAGGGAAAAGTTTATAATAGTGGGGCTCCCCACAACCCCAACATTGTAGAGTAGAAGGAAAATGGTGATATTTTTAATGAGGAACTCAACGCAATGGGGACCATTGCTTCCTAAGGGGGGAGGAATGATCTAGGTGGATATTGGTGGCCACTCACCTATTCCACTTGGGGTCCCACCATTGTTTCTTTTAGTTTTTCAGTTTCCTTAATAATAGCCCATTTTACTATTTTTAGCAGTTTTTCAGGTCTTGAACTTTCGGAGCCATTTTGAGGCCGTAAACGACGTTTTTTGGGCATCGCTTATCGGGAAAATATGATTTCATTTTGGAATCAATATTCGCTCCAGAATCAATATTATTGGTCAGTAGTTGTAGTCCTCGAATAGATATTTCTAATGATGTAGCATGTGCATCAAATAGAGATAGTATGCCAAAGTTACGACCCCGAGAAATTGGTGTACCAATTTATCCCGACGAGGCCCATATTCTGGCATTTCATCTCCTAGGGCTAGGTTTTTTGATGTTTAGGGTTTTCATTTGTTTCTAAATAATATAAAGGCCTTCGAGCCTCATTGTAACACAGAGTTATAATAACTGTATCCACTACATCTCTTCTCATAGATAAGCTATCAGTGCCCTAGCTAGTTTATTTCCATTCTGTCTATAATCATATTTTAGTTCTTTGATATTAATGAAATGAAATGTAATTTTCACTGCATTTTTATATTTATGGTTATATGTGTATTTTTTTGCATTCTTGCATAAATCCGGATCATCAAGCTACTATGGTCAGTTCTTAGCATAAACCTTTTCCCCAATAAGTAATGTCTCCAAACCCAAAGAGCATGTACTACCGCAGTCAAATCTAAGTCAAAAGTAGAGTATCCTTGTTCATGGTCCTTTAGCTTCCTAGATTCATACGCTATTACCTTTCCATATTGTGTCAATATTGCTCCCGCCCCTTCCTTACAAGCATGATTGCAAACTTCAAATTCTCTGTTTGAGTCAACCACTTTCAACACAGGGGTAGTGGTTAACAGTTCTTTTAACTATTCAAAACTAGCTTGACATTCATTAGTCCACTTAAAAACTCGCTCCTTCCACTACAAGGAAGTAATGGGAAAGGATATCTTAGAGAAGCCTTAGATGAATCGCCAGTAGTAACCAGATAAGCCCATGAAAGAACATATGTCTGCTACATTTCTAGGGAACCCTCCATTCCATAATTGTTTTTATCTTTTCAGGATCTAATGAGATCCCTTAAGAAGATATTACATGGCCCAAATATTGGATCTGTTCTTTGTAAAAATCACATTCTCTAAATTTGGCATAGAGCTAATGTTCTCGCAACATTTTCAACACCAAGTGCAAATACTCTTTGTGCCCTTCCATATTTTTAGAGTAGATCAGTATATCATCAATAAAGATTAAAGAAAATTTATCCAAAAATCAGTGAAAGATGCCATGCATCAGACTCATGAATGTTGTTAGTGCATTGGTTAATACGAATGACAGTACCACAAATTTTTAATGTTTGTACCTGGTACAAAAGCCTATTTTGGATATCTCCTCATCCTTAATCTGTATTTGGTGATACCCATATCTCAGGTAAATATTTCAAAATACCTTTTCTCCTTTTACCTGATCAAAAGGATCGTCTATATGTGGCAATGGATATTTGGTTTTGACAGTTATCTTATTAAGCTATCGATAATCCATGTGCATATGCATCGTACCATCTTCTTTTTAACGAACAACAGTGGTGCTCCCTAAGGGGACACACTTGGTCAAATATACCATTTTTCCAATAGTTCTTGCAGCTGCATTTTTAATTATGTCAACTTAGGCACACTCATTCTGTATGGTGCTCGTGACACACACGTTGCTCCGAGTAGTAATTCAATAGTAAAATCAATATCTCTTTTTGGGGGTAATCCTAGAATATTTTCAGGAAATACGTCCGTAAAATCCTAAACAACTGGAATATTTTCCAACATAAGGGTCTTGTCTTTGGAGTTAGTAAAACCAACCTGAATAGCATAAAGTTGACACCCTTTTATAATTCATTTACCCAGTTGAGATGATGTGATGGGACGCAATTGAAGTGGTTTCTTAATTCCTTGTAATTCTTGATGAGTACCATCTTCTGCCTTAAAATGGATTATTTTCTCCTTACAATCTACTAGTGACCAATGTCTTTCTAACCAGTCCATTCCCAAAAAAATATCGCAGGAGCCCAAAGGTAGAATATTTAGTTCAAAAATTATATGTTGTCTTCCTATTTCCAGGATACAATCTAAGATTTTAGCATCAACTCTTCTCTTTTCTCCAGTAGCCAATTTTACAAACCAGGGACTTTTAAATTTCCAGATTTGCAGTTTACAATTTTCAACTACTTGAGGGTTTATATAACTTAAATTGGCACTAGGATCAACCAAAATGGAAATTGTTTTTGAATGTAACTTAACTTCCAGTTCTATCATGGTTGGCTGGAAATCTTCTTGTCGATCTTCTAGTGCAATGTTAATCCTCGATATGTTTTTTGCTACATCCCCTACTGTAGATGCATCTTCCAGATTGGTTGTAACTTCATTCCATCCACGATGAGTGTTGGGTTTGTGTTATATTGTTTCCACGACTAGTCACGCGTGAAAGGGTCACAAGGGGGGCGATAGCTCTCCCTGTACGTTGTGCCAGGTGCAACAGGGGGGTCACAGGGTGGGTGGAAACCCCCCCTATTCGGGGTTTGGGGGCAACACCCTAAGAAAAAAAATGTGGACCTTATTTTTCGGTGGGCAGACCCGCCCATTTTTTTGTGCATGGGTTTGCACATGGTTTTGGGGCATGATGGTTTTCGGCCCCTAGTATTTTGTAGATCCGGTCAAGGGAACTACGATTATGTTCTAATCCAGGGTTAATGGATTGAGGTTTATGTATGCTTCGGCATGTTTATATATGTGTAGTAACACTAAAAGGAATATAATAAAAAAGCAATATGGTTGTCCCAATTTTGGATCCAGGGGAAAATATTTGTGTATATCTATTTTATGTTATATGCTCTCGCTATTGTTTATTTTTTGTTTTTAAGATTCGTTTGCAGATAATTTCAATACAGGGTTAAAACCTACAATGAGGGAAATTCTTAAAGTAATGTGCCTCACCACATCCCCAACATTGTAGTGATGGTTTATGAGACTGTCCATGACCTGGCCTATTAGATGCTTCAGTAGGAATTTCATCAACTTACCATTTTGGCTTTTTCTTATTTTTCCCAAATTGTCTATTTGTTGGGTTCCTTACAACATTTTTATAATTTCCTGGTCTACTACTTTTAAAATTTGAAGTACCCTTCTGCCCTTTCTTTGGTGGCCAATTTCTACCAACTTCACTTTTCGCCTTGGACTTTTGGTAGCACATTTGTGCTTTTCAAATCACCTCATCCATAGTCTTTGGATTCACAAATTCGATCCTCTCCTTCATATGAGCCAGTAGGCTACACAAGAATCGTTTAAATTTTGCTTTTTCACCTCTCAAATATGGTATGTACCTTAACAAGGAGGTAAATTTAGTGATGAACTCATCCATAGACAGATGGCCCAAACTTAAGTCACGAAATTCTCGAGATTTTTCATCATAAAATCACTCTGTTAGGTACTTATCCTTAAAATATTGCTGGAACTTGTCCCAAGTCACATTTTGGTCTTCAATTTCCCACACATTTTTCACCTCCTCCCACCATGATGTGGCTTTTTCCCGCAATTTATAAGTATACAAGCGAGCTTTGAGTTTGTTGTTATATTCATATACTTGAAAATATTTGTTCATATTAATTATCCATGCTTCTGCTACTTCCTCAGCCTCTCCATCGAAAGTAAGAGGTTTAATTTTTTGAAATTCACCTTGTAACTACACTTCCTGTTTCCTCATCTCTTGTTGTTCTGAAACATTTCCAGACACTGCTTCATTGTAGGTTATGTTTTTGTTACTTCTTTGAGTACGAATCCCTTCTAGATTATCATTAACTTGTTGTTTTTGTTCTCCTTATTCATCGGTGTCCCTTTCTAGACTAGGTTGTGCTGTAGGATTATTCTGCTTATCCAAGAGATTCTTGAGTATCCTCTCTTGTTCCCTCATCAACCTTTCATTGTCACTTCGTACTCAAATAATTTCTGTCTAGATCTGTTGCACTATATCTAACAATTGGGTTTTCCGACGCTATTGATCCTCCAGTAACCTACTAGTTTGTTGGTGTTGATCCATGCTCAATTGTACTCACATTTCTGGGATAATTTCTGGATTAGGCTGGGAATGGGTTTCCCCTGTATTTCTCGGTGTTTGTTGGCTAGATCCTCTCCTAATTGGAGCTTATCAATAATTCATGTCACTGTGCACGGAATTAACAAAAATGAAAGACATCCAAAGTTAGTTGGCCCACTCTGACCCAGCGTGCGAACCACACTCTGATACCACTTGTGACAGTCTCTCCTATATTAATTATATATAATTAAAAAAAATTATTACAGTTACACACTTTATATTTAATGTCAATACAATATATAATATATATTTATATTATCATGGCATGTAAAACATGTTAGACGCTTATACTGAATGTATTGAATGTCAATACAATATATAATATATATTTATATTATCACGGCATGTAAAACATGTTAGACGCTTATAAAGAATGTATTGAATGTCAATACAATATATAATATATATTTATATTATCACGGCGTATAAAACATGTTAGATGCTTATACAGAATGTAATTTATATTCATAAATCATATATTTAACACCGCATCATGTAACTATGTATATGCACGTGCAATCATATAAATTCAAACTTAATGTTAGAATGGTTATAAGACTTGGCTCCAGGCGTTAATCCCAACATCTCATTGATTATTGAACTTTGCACTGTCATAGATTATTAATCAACTAGGTGTGTATAGTACTGAATCAAGATTTGATTTAATTATTGTAATCTTCTCACACTTGGCATCCAGTCATATGATCACCTATCCACTCGTCTCATGGTAATCCACCCTCGTCTACTATGAGCACATGGCAGCTGTCGATTGTGTTGGCTAATGGGTTCAATATTGGTTGTTGATCCGCAAGACCTAGATCCAATGACGGACAGAGTTGTGCGGTTGGGCTTAGGATAACCACCCGACCCAAGCACAACGCTCACCCATCATTTTTCATTGTGCTCCTATGGCTTTCTTCTCTGCATACTACCTTTTCTTCCTATGTTGAAATTCTCTGGTGATAATGAGCATTCTACCTCCTTCTATAGGCATGAAATGCATACGACATTATTTTTTTGCCTAAATTTTACGTTGGTTGTTTTATTTTTAAAGCCCTTGTTATCTACTGCGATTTTGAGTCAAGCGGCCATGAAAATGTGGTCGGCTTCTTCACCCATCTCAATGGAAATTATACAGGTATTCACAGGTATTTAAATACAATTTCCATTTGTTACATATCATTGTTTAGACCCTAGAGAATATTTTTTTCTGTTTTATCGCAAGTTATTTCATGATTTAACCATTTTTGTGTTTAATTTCGTGTTGAGGAGATAACTCTGTGGTGCTCGAGGGTTTCCATTCATTGTTTGGTTTTGGTTTTGGTTTTGGTTTTCACTTGTTTGTGAGGCCATAGAGTGTCACCTTCCATTCTCGCTGAGTGCTGGAAACCATGTAGGTGTATGCCTTTCTCTTGTTTCCATTCATTCTATTTTACCCATAATCTCCTTAAATTATGCTCTCACACTTCATGTACTAGTTTTCTCTACATGCAAGGGTTAGAAGGAGACAGTAATGGAGGACAACTCAGTTTCATTATGGTCTGCCTTGGTGGCCTCCATAGGTAAGATAAATTCCCTTAGCCATACATTCATAGTTATTAGGTTTATCTTTAGGGTTGTTTCTGAGGGCTAAACCCTCTATTGTATAGGTTCCCAGATTCATCCCTTTCATTGCATGAGTCAATCTTTAATTCATCTTCATGAGAAATGGTTCTCAAACTGTATTGAAGGAAACTCCTCGGAACTGTTATTTTCCAGAGTTAAAGATTGTTTTCTTTTCATGAATCTCGCAGTCATTATGCCATACATAAGAGTTTTTAGTTGTATATTCTTGTTTGTAATCTGTGAAATTATCGAGGGTTTTTCCTTAAGCTATAATGTACTTCTCTGATTTAATTCCAGTGCATTTATTTAACTCTAGAACATTTTTCCGATTTGGTTGGAAGTAGGAAGGTTTGTATTTGAAATGAGCTCCACAAAGGAAATAATAGAATTTCATTATCTGAGTAAATGGTTTTTTTTTTAGTTCAATATATTGTGTTACTATTTCCTTATTTCCAATTTTATCTCACATTATGTGTTTTCATAACCTCCCCTTGGTTATCTAACATAGTTTCTTCATTATGTAATCTAAGCATTAGACAACCAGAGTACCATGAACCCTGCTCTGTTTTTTTACGAAGCTCAGGTTCTAAACCTTCAGGTCTAATCTTCCTTTCTCAAGTTACTAGAAATTTTGTAGAAGCATATTTCAATTAAATTTCATAGCTTGCATTTACAGCAGATCTCCTTTTTTGTAATGTTTCTTCCAATGTAGTTTGTAATCCGTATTTCTCAATACAAATTACTATTTTTGTTTATTACTATCTTATCAGGGTTTAGGAACAACTATTTGGTTGGTCAGATTTTTTACTATCTTGTTCTCTGTTGTTTTAGTATGTATAAATATAACTATACTTAGATTTATGAAAAGTCATTCTTTACAAAGATTTACAATGTTTACAGCAAGATCTTCTATATATCTTTTCTAAAGACTAAATTATGCCAAAACTGTCTTTTCTCTATCTTATTTTAGATTAACTCAATCTTTACTGAAAGGACATAATTAGTTTATCTGATAACCTTTTCGCAAGTATAATTAACACATAAAACAATGTTATAGGTCAATTTGGGCATCATTCCCAATGAACTGGTTAACTGGACATCATCTCTAGGACCAATGAATAGGGTATATCATCCACTATCATTTCAGTTGCTACATGCCCTAAGACAAAGAACAAGACAAATCATTCATGACTTTCATCTGCACAGGTTTCCAAGGTTTGAAGTTTATAATATATCATATGAGAGCTCATCAATGCTGCCTCTAAGGGGACTAAGTGCATTGCATATGTAGGTAGCCCCATTCAAGGCTGCTCTACAAAGCACTTCCCGACACTGATAGGTGTGTTGGTCACATTGGGAGTGAAATTCTCATTGTTCCGGAATCTCCACTTGGCCAGTGCCTTCTAGAAGAGTTCATATGTGTCAAACTTCGAATCCATGTGTCCATTTGACATCTAAAGGATTGGGAACATGTCTTGCCTATTATTGGAAAGTCATTGATTGTAAAACTACCTTCAGCTCCTCTATAAATTGGGCACGGATCTTAGTGTTTGTTAAGGAATAATTTGAGTAGAGAAATGCGGGTGGAATTTCAATTGAGGAGTTGATTTGTGTAACACGCTATTGGAGAGATCTACATTGTGATGAGGCGGGGATGTTGTTGGAGATGGTCACTTCAAATCAATCACTAGGTTGTAACCTCCCCTTCTATCCATTAATAAATATTGTGCTTACTTTCCAACATATGTATCTATATAAGCTCATGTTTTCCATACTATGAATTCTTATCTGATGTATATGGTTTATGCTTCATTGATTTAGCTAAATAACTTGAATATACATCTGTATTATTGCTATCTCTTGTTGTTTAGTGTTCATTCTTGCAGGAAATATTTTGCACAGTCGGCTAGAATTGGAAGCTACAACAAAAGTGACAGAAGGATATTTTGGAAGCGCTTGGACTCGAAGTAAGCTTCTTATTTCATTCTGTGTGTCTATTCATAGTTAGGAAAATTAGTCGCAAAGTCTTTAATCTGTTGTTCTAGTTAAGCACCTGTCTAGGGAATAATGATTTATCCATAATTCATAATTCCACACAACAAATTTGTGACTCCGCTGGGGAAGTTTACCCTTCATCCTAGGTGTATTTGCCTCTAATTTTATCTGTTTATTCACCTACTAACTTTCACTTATAAATATTAGGTTTTTTGAAATCCAAAATTACATTAGAAGTGTGTTAAACAACTGTGTTTTTCATTGTACATTGTGCCCAACGCACTGTTGGACAGGAAACAGTGCTTTGCATAACACTGTCTCCCTCTCAGGCCTGCGTTGCAAAGCACTATCTCTCTTTAGAGACTGCATTGCCTCCTAAAACCATCCAAATTCCTTTGATTGTGTCATTGCAATTTGTTTCAGTTTGTTCTCTGCTGTGTTTTGAAAAGCTTGAGCCTCATATTGACCAGTGATCTTATCTACGTCTTCCTCTGAAAGAAAACTTTGTTCAATGTTTGTTTAAAGCATTTTTCTTTATCATTGGAGAATTAATTTCAAAGTATTTTCATTGTCGCATTAGATCCATTTTATTTTGAAAAGGAAATTGTTATAAATTCTACATTTCCTAATAGGAGAAATTGTTTTTTAATTCCTCATTATTCCTTCAAAAGAGAAATTGTTGTTCTATTCCTCATTTCTCAAAAGTAAAAGGCATTTTTTTTTGTTGAATTAGTGCACTTAGTTTATTTTCTGCATTCATAAAATTAAAGGGACTGAAAAGAAAAACCTGCGTTTGCATGTAGTGGTTTGTGTGTTTTGCAAAGGAACAATTAGGAAATTTGCATTTAGTTTGTGCTCTTTGATGTGTTTGCTTGCAAATTGATTGCTCTTTCCCTCTAGTAGCTAGGATTTTCATTCAAATACTAAGAGTGAAAGAATTATTATCATTCTTAGTTTTCATTTTAGGAATTTCAAATACATCATCGCGGTGAACCTTTGAAAGGAAAATTGATAAACAAGATCAACTTCAAATTTATCTCAATTTACCTAACAAAGAATTGGAACCATAACGATAACATTTAGAAGGTCTAGGCTAGAGACGTGTTCTGGCGTCGTAAAACATAGCAATTGTCATTAACTTGTCTGCGATACATTCCGAGTGTGATACCTCACTCCACATACGGAAGTATATCGTAGCTCGTCCACGTACTTTTGGGTATATCGAATGGTGTTACAGTACAAAAAGTATAAAGGGGTGCTCTCACTATGCAGTTTCGCATCAGACAGCGCTAATATGGACTTGGGCCTCCACATACCTTCGAGTATATTTGGGAGGACAAATTTTAGGAGCTATCCATCCATAATGAACCGAGTCGGTCGCCTTGTAAATTGTGATACACTGAACACATCATTCGGGGATATTGCTTGCCCATACTTCTTGGTTTGCCAGGGGGTATTTTGTAGTTCATAGTTTCTTGGTAAACCCTTTTGCCTAGCATTACCCTTTTATTTTGTTTATTTTTTTTTGGTCAAAATAAATCAGAAATCGTCGAAGAAAAAAAATCCTTTCCCTCGTCGTTCGCATAGATTAGCATTAAAACCACCTTTACCACCAGAAGTTACTTCTGGTAGGCGAAGGTGATCACGCTTTGTCGAATCAAGTACAATCCATACCTCTGCTGAAACGTCATCTTTCCATAAACCAGAGTTAGCTCAAGTTGTTTCTACACATACCGGTTCATCTACTATTGTCGAAACAGAGTCTTCACAGATACCTATGGTCATGATCCATGCAATCAGTGAGACCATACCTCCTGGACCCGATGTTTTTCAACCAGAAATTGATCCAAATCTCGTCTCTTGTTTTCCAAAACATCTAAATCCCAAAGTTGTACAACCAAAAGTTGTTTCTGCCTTGGTCATCACACAAATTTCTATATCCATTGAGTCTCCCATATCACACAGTCAACCACCTGAAATATACTTTGTTCCTCGAGGTGAAATACTTCCACCTGGTTTAATTGCGATTGAATAAATCCCACAAGATGAGACACCTTTAACTCCCACCCATTTAGGGGAGGACCTTTACCTGTACAAGTCTTTTCCTCAATCGTCACCATCTGCTTTTGGTTATCTTGTTCCTATTCAAACTCTCGTTGATTCAAAATGGTATACATTTGGTTAAGTAACCATGCCTGAAACAACATCTTTGGTTGGGCCATTTTTTCCAATTACATCAGCACCTGCCCTCGCTACCCTGTTGATGTTTACAACTTCACCAGAGTCATATTTTCATGGTGGCCCTATGGTCCCATCAGGTTACAAATCATTATCTGGAATTTTCTCTTGTGCATCTTCAAACCCATGGACTTTACCAATGTCATCATCTGGTATTTTAACTAGTAATCCTATGGTGATTACTAAACGACTTGATTCTTTATATGCATCATCAGGGAAATATCAAGCCGGGCCTTCTGGGTCTATTCCTTCAAATATCATATCAACTAGACTCCCAGCATTTGGAGAGAAAAATTTTCCATCTTATTATCCTCCTCGTGTTGGGGGGCAACCTTTGGTCACCCAATATGACAGTACTCCGTCATGTTTTGGTCAGCCTAATGTTGAAATGAATGTTTGTCAATGGCAACCCACTTTGCCTATTCAACCACAAATGTTTGTACACTCGTATCAACCAGTTCAACTTGTTACACCCACATCATTTCCACTTGTTAATACATTCTTACCCCTGTTACAGAATCAAAATGTTGTACAACAACCTTATCAAGCCGGTACCTCAACTCAATACCATCAAATATTGGGTCCATAGATTCCAAATCATTCGGTTAATTTATAACAACTTGTATCAGGAATCATTTATTCACAAGTTGGTTTACCATTTTATGGGATGTCACAGCCACAGCCTGGGTATATCTATCAACCAAATCCAAATTATCCGAATTTGAGTTATAACATTGGTGGACAAACCCCTTGGCAGCCTCAGGCACAAATGCCTCAAACTTCATTTCAACAAGTATCATATTCAGGTTTTGGTCAACAAAATCCTTAGGCATTTGCTTTTCAAAACAACCCCTATCTGGGTTACCAACAACAGATTCCTTATGCTGGTACTCAAAGGCCTGTTGCTCAAGCAATTCCATCTTACCCTGGTTATGCTCAACCTAACCTTAATAAATAGTTTCCCTTTGTTTCAAATTTAGAGTTACCAGATTTAAATCTGCTAACTAATGATCAAATTAACTATGCTCCTTGGTGGCCGATGATACCTCACAAATTACCCTCGGATATTCCTAAGTTCAATGGAAACCCTGGAGAAGATCCGTCGACTCATGTCATGACTTATCATTTATGGTGTTCATCAAACTCCCTGAATGATGACTATGTTTGACTACATCTTTTCCATCGTACGCTCACAGGTCCGGCTGCAAAATGGTACATTGAATTACCTAGAGCTTCTTTTGATAATTTCGCTTCCCTAACTACTGTATTTTTTACTAATTTCCAGTTACCCATATGATATGAAACTGGAATGGAACTCTTGAAAAATTTCAAACAAACTAATGCTACTCACATTTCTGATCATATTCGTGAGTGGTGTCATCGTCGTAGAATGGTTAAGACATTTGTTCCGGATAAGCTCCTTGTTGAATGGTTCATTAAGTCCCTGTTACCATCTATAATTGAGGATGTGGATAAGGGTGGCATCATCGCAGAAGAGAAATTTATCGCTCATGCCCAATATTTAGACTTGATTTACACTCAGTCTAGCATGCTCTATGAAAAAATTCCTAATGCACTGAGATCTAATTTTACTATTTCTCCTCAATTAAAGGACTCTCATGCCGAAGACGGCTTGTTGGTATTGCAAGAACACATCATACTACTGCATCTGATCCTGCACCTTCTTCTGAAATTAATGTCATTTCGTTTCACAAGGTAAAAAGTGACAAACAACCCGGAAGTAAGAAAATGGGGAAATCTAAGAAAAATCAAACTTCTAACCCACAGGAAAAATCATTTGATCAATCATCTGGACCTAGGAAAGCTCGTTATCCATGCATAATATATAATGAGGAACACTTTTTTAGGGATTGTCCTCACCGTGCTAAAGTCTCAAAAATCATCAAGACTTCCCATGCGTCAGCTATGTTGACAGATCCATTTCCAAATCCGGACACAAACATGGTTGCTACGGATCTAGCTTCTAGTTCTCAAGTACTTATGTTATCCATCACAAAACCTTCAATAGAGATTTTGGTGTCAACACGTAATAAATATTATGGTAGTCAGGCCACTGATCAACCTACTACCTCGACTACGAATCCGTCTATGGAATCAGTACCGCCTACTGTTATTCCTGAATTGAAAATCAAGCCACCAAAGGGAGTAATTCACAAATTGACATATAATCCTCGAGCAATAGCTACTCAAAATTATAATATAGTTGAAGATTTGGCTCAATCCCCTTCAGCTATGGGCGGAAACGTGAAGCTGGGTTACACTTTTGTGAGAATCGGGGGCAGAAAATTTTTTTCAGCAATAGTTCGGCCGAACATTTTATAAAGTTCGGCCGAACTATATCATAGTTCGGCCAAACTTTCTTATAAAGTTCGGCTGAACTTTTGAGTCCGTTTAGATTGACAGCACAGTGACGGCGCAGCAAACAGAATTTTTTTCGGAGGTTTGGAAAACCGGCAACAGGAGTTCGGCCGAACTTATAAAAAATTTCGGCCGAACTAGGAGTTCGGCCGAACTATTTTTTATAAATATATCTCTCTCGAAGTTTGTAAGGTTACCGTTTTCATTTTTGGTGTGATTTTTGCTGCTCTGTTTCTCCTTGCCGCGTTGGTGCTCTATTCCTGCTGGCCGAGTTGTTGCTCTGTTCCGCGTTGGGGCTCTGTTCCTGCTGTTACGTCCGCGCTCGTCAAAATCCATCGGGTATGTAGTTACGTCCGCACTCTTTAAAATCAGTTTGTAGTTGTATCTTCTTGAAGGATATCTAAACTGTGTTACTGTGATCATGATTTCACTAAGAATAGAGACAACATTATGTCACTGAGAACCAGCCACTGTACCACTGTAATTTGCACCGAGCCACTGTACCACTGTAATTTGCACCGAGCCACTATACCACTGTAATTTGCACCGAACGTGTAATATAGTTCGAACTTGATTTCAAAGAGATGAACAAAATTATGTGGTAGAAATGCGTATTTGCCACTAGCCTCCTAATGTGGTATTGTCACGATGTTCGCGGATATTTACCTTCCTCACTATCGATGTTTCTTCTCCTTATGAAGATTATCCCATGTATTACTTCTTCAAGTCAACAGTCCTTAACAATCCTCACTGCAATCAAAACTGTACTCTTGATATACGTAATCTTCATCCTGTATCACTGTCTCAGATCCGCATTCTATACTCTGCACTGTGACCTTCACTTATCTGCATTGTAACACTCCCTTTTTCTCTGTACTGTCTACTGGAATATATCCGCACTGTCATCTTGGATATCTCTCATTGCTTGCATCAAAATACTTATGGATAATGTTGTTTATGAACTTTTTTTGTCTAAGAGAACCGTTCTAGTGTGTCTAGAGTATTGTTTTGGTTAGTAACTTTTTTGTTTCACCCAAAAATGTAATTTTTTTTCCGCTCAATATACAACTATTTTTATCAAATCTAAAGATATATAGTTTCATTATGGTTTTTAAAATATAATTCATTATGTTCTAATATTTCAGTTTAATTTTTCTGTTTTTTATTCTCAGTTTGTGTGTATTCTTTGTCATGCACCTTGCACAATATTGGTAAATAAGAAATAAAGTAGAAAATATTTTCTTTTCTGCATATGTTCTTTGCTTTCACTCTTTTTGATCTTGATAAATCACAAATAAAAAAGAAAATTGGTATTTATTTTTTGCGTAGACCATTTTAAATCTAACCCCAAGCTTATAAAGTTTTCAATTTTTTTATTTGAAAAAATTATTTGTTTTTGCATGCAACCATGTTGAAGTTTTTTGCAAGCAAATACATAAGCATTAGGCAAACACACACTTAGAGAATAAGAAAAAGAAACAACATCCTTTATCCTTCTTAACTTTTTTTTTATATATGCATTAATTCAATAGGTTAAAATTTACTTTATTAAATTACAAGTAGTTCCTTTTTCATTAAATTGTTGTTGTTGTTGTTTCACTTTTTTTTTTGAAATTTTTTTATATGTTATATTTTTTTTCTATTTTTTTTTCATATGACTTTAATTTATAAAGTGACCTTATTGTAAACATGTTTCTCACTTATTTATAAAAGTGAGTCACTTGCATTAATACAAGTAACTAACTGTATATTTGTAAATGTGAGCTTATAAGGAAAGTTAGAGAAGAAATGTTTTTTTTTTTTTTTTTTTTTTTTTTTTAAATTAACTCAATAGTCTCAATGTACAACCATCACTGCGTTGATCAAACTCCACTTCCCACATAGTACTTTTGTTCATTTTTATATATTTTTTCAAAATGGTATAATTTTGACATCCAAATTACATTTGTAGTGTCATTTTCATAAAACTAACCATTTATTTGAGAACTCTCCTTCTAAACAATTAATTTTTTCTTTTGAAATAATCTTATTTGCATATTGTAATATGGCTAGTCTAGGTAATATCCTACTTACGAATTAAAACTACTTTTCATGGAAATTATATATTGAGGATATACAAGAAGTAGGGACTTTACTAGGTTACCATGGAAATAAAATTATTCCTCTTAATGTCCCCCCTTGTCGCTTGTTCATAGTGATTTTTGTGATTCTCTTCCTTCTACTTATTTCTATAGCTTCAATTACTTAAATTTTATTGATAGATTCTCCAGAGACACCGAGATTTATTTTTTAAAACTTAAGAGTGAACTTTTTGGCTTACATGGTTCTTGTAGAAAAACAATTAGGACATCAACTTTAGAAGTTAGGAGTATATAATGGAAGTGAATATGTTAACAAAAAAATAGGCACTTTTATTACCAACTCTATTAAAATTGAAATACCCCTATTTTTCCTCAAAAGTGATGTAATCCTATTTGAATTAGGTCTCTAGGTCAGTATCGAAGTCTAGCCTAGGTGGCAGACCGTTGTAACAAAGATCTATTAGTAGCCTTTCATACATCTTCCACCAGCAAAATAACTTAAAACACAAAAAGAGTTATCCATCTGCAATATAAATTTGATCTTGAGTATTCATTTGTTTTCTTTGAGAGAGCCCTCTCTAACTAGAAGGGCTAACTTTCAGTCCAAAGTGATTTGAAATAGTTACATTAGGTTGACCATTGAACAACCCAATTGGTTCCAGCTTAGTGATAACATATTATTCTCTCTTTTAGATCAGTTTTCAAAGGCTTGTGATCTAAAAATACTTATAGAAACTTCCAAGGATCTAACAAGGTTTCCTCCTTCCTTAGTGGTGAATGATACTTGGGATCTAATACCTCTTCCGGGAGGAAACCTTGTTAGATGTAAATTGGTGCATAGAACTAGGTGTTCATTAGATGGAAGTGTTGAAAGACATAACACTTATATAGTTGATAAAAGTTTCTCAACTAAAAGGGGTTGATTAGAATAAAACCTTTTCCCTTATAGCAAAAATTAATTCCCTTTTTACTATTCTAGCCCTTATTATTTCATATAAATTGTAGGTCCATTAAATGAACATTAAATCCACCTTCTTGCATGGGGATTGCAAGAACAAATTTACTTGGAATAACCTCCTAACTATATTCAAAATGACTATATTTGTTTACAACCTGAAGAAATCTCTCTAGGACTTAAGTAAGATCCTCATGTTTGGAATGCTAAAATGAACAACTTTCTTCTTAATACTTACTTTTATATATGCAATTATAACTACAATGCCTATACCAAGAAAGTAGTAACCATGTCATAATAATTTTTCTTTATGTTGATGACTTTATAATCATTGGTTGTGACCCTAAAATTTTAGCCCATGTGAAATCTAGCCTTAAAACGAAATTTGAAAATGGCAGGCTCAGGTACTGGAACCTCTACAAAGGTTCGACCTGAAAACATAGTTTTTCCTCAGGTTTCTCCATCGGTTCTATGTCCAACTTGGATAACCTACAGTTCAATATCCTTCTTTTCATTTTTTATATCCCCTCTTGGATAACCATAATATCTTGAAATGGAGCTAGCCAACTCAAATATAGTATTGCAAATCCCTGGCTAAGTTAGATGAGGATTACATATGGTCTTGAATGAGCATTTGGACTCTTTAGATATATATCTAAAGAGTCTAAAAGCTCATTCAAGACCATATGTAATACATAGTGTACTCATATAATATATAAAACTTTAATCCATGTGCTTAACCTTAACATTGACACAAATGGAATACAATTTTACTCACTGCTTTATGATAGAAAAATATGCGGATGAATATTGCCCACATATCCGAAGTCAAAAGGGATAGATTAAAAAGGGATGCTTCGGTCATCTATAAAAGATAAATTAAAGAAGCATGACATATTAAAGTAATGTAAATTAGATATGCGTACCAATTATGTTCATATAACACAACAAATAGATGTTTCAATACAAATGTCACATAGAAGTCATATTTATCTCATGGGCCTTCAATTTAAATTATATATCTAGCATAATACATTAAGCTATAGGAGATAAATCAAAGAAGCATTTGAATGTAAATTAAAAATGTGTAATAATTATGTCCTCATTTAATATGTACAATATGTTTGGTTGAATCTACATGAAAAACAAGACTCCCAACCGTGAGAAGAGGAAATTGCATCCTATTTCTCCCCCCTAGCACAATTACCAGTATAGTTAGAATTTAACAGCCCCAAATTGGATTTTACTCTCAGGTACTAGAACCTCTACAAAGGTTCGACCTGGAAACATAGGTTTTCCTTAGGTTTCTCCACTAGTTCTATGTTCGACTTGGATAACCTACAACAACATCCTTCTTTTCATTTTTTATATCCCCTTTTGGATAACCATAATATCTTGAAATGGAGCTAGCCAACTCAAATATAGTATTGCAAATCCCTGGCTAAGTTAGATGAGGATTACATATGGTATTGAATGAGCATTTGGACTCTTTAGATATGCGTACCAATTATGTTCATATAACACAACAAATAGATGATTTAATTTACAAATGTCACATAGAAGTCATATTTATCTCATGGGCCTTCAACTTAAATTATATATAATCGTTTTACCCCCAGAAATGTCATTTAATACCTCAAAATGACTCCAAAAGGTTTTAGACCTGAATTCTCCACCCCCCATTAAAATGACCCTACAATTTGATTCTTTCAGTTTTTTCATTCTATAAGCATCAACGTACGATTATGCATGATGGAGAATCTTTAGCGCTTTCCCTTGTTAATATATTTAATAATCTCAATATTTATTTAAAAGTATCAATAGTATTTCGACCATGAGATTTGAACAATGTGATGTCATCGAAATACTATTGATACTTTTAAATAAATATTGAGATTATTAAATATATTAACAAGGGAAAGCGCTAGAGATTCTCCATCATGCATAATCGTACGTTGGATTTGGTGATAATTGTCTCCATATTTTGGCTTTCTGACCTGCAAAACATAATTATTTTACAAGGGAGGGAAGGAGGGATGATCACATTGACTTGCTTGATGACATGTCTATGAAGATTAACTACCTCAAGATCTCAGAGGGAAAGAGACACATTCCCATGTTCGTTGCGGAAGGAAAACGTTTTGATATTGTTAATGCCTCTAGTGTTTACTTCTACAAGTTCTATAGGCGTAGTCTCAGAAGGGTCGTAGCCTGATCTCATCTTAAGTGAAAGGTGACATATCTAGTAAATGCTCATAGCCAATCTCCGGGAATGGATCTAAATAGAAGTTCTTCATTTTAATATCCGTCAGAAACACAACAACTTTATGCAAACTATGTACATGTTCCATTCATCATGAACACAAACTTCACAAGCTTGAGGTAATGAACACGTAAATAAAATTCCTTCTTGGAACAAATTTCATGTGCATCCTGTTTGGAGCATTTTCCACGTTTTCCATAACCAAGACCCAAATAATTAGGCCCTTCTTGAAGAACATTTGGCTCAACTATGCCTTGTACATGCTTGCCTTTAAAACCCTTTACTTTCATAGCACATTTTCATCAAAAATTTGGACCTTGTTCCTCTAATGTCTCTAATGTCTTTCAAAAGCACGTACACATTCATTTTCAGAGGAAATTGAAGGTAGAAACCAATAGCTAATTCTTCTAACTAACCTTGACTAAAATGAGCTAAATTGTACTTTGATACAAACTTGATTTAAATTTTCCACCCCACATTAGGCACCAATGATTATAACCTTTAATTGGCTAGCACTGGTTTGTAATCATCATCTCAAAATGACCTAGTAGATGAAAAATTACCATGTTTGTAATCATCGTTTCACACCATCTACATATGACCCTTCTACACATTATATGATTGAATTTATGGTAGGTCATCCCCTCTACCTAGACCATGATTGATTTTGACATTAGGTGAATAAAGGAAATTTGATAAGGAAGGGATCACTATAAGTTTTTCCTCGTCCACCCACTCCATATCCAGTGATTGCCTATTTTTTCTCTTCCAACATTTTATTTTGGAAATTCATTTTGGTAGTTAATTCTACTAATAGTCACAACACACCTGGAAGTCAAAGAAATTGTTATATACACTACTAAACTCAATTAACATTGTTTGTTATTGGACTTTAAAATAACAAACAACGTAGAGTTCATTAATGTAGTGTGGTGTGGCTATCGATAAAATTAGCTGCTAATGAATTTCGAGAATAGAAAGTTGGAAGTGGAAAATTGAGAAATCACTAGCTATGGGGCAGATGGAGGAGGACAAACTAGAAACTATGCTTATAAATTGTATTTTATTCACCTGTTGTCACAATCATTCATGGGATAGGTAGAGAGGATGACATGCCAAAAATTCATGCATATAATATGTAGAAGGGGTCATGTATGAGATGGTGTGAAGTGATGATGATTGACATGGTAAATTTTCATCTGCCAAGTCATTTTGAGATGATGACAAACCAATACTAGCCATTTTAAGGTTATAATCATTAATAAGAAATATGGGGAAGGAAATTCAAATGTCTCATCACGGAAATTATAAAAATTGTAAGGATGGGGTTATAAGCGTTATGGAAATTCTAAGTGCCAAATACTAAGGAACAAGCCATATTTGCTTCTCAAAAACTTTATTTGATATATTCTTAAAAGACCAAGTACAAATTGTAGTAATCCTAGAATCATGCTTTACATAAGGTAAAATTGGGGAACTCATGACTTGTACTATAGATAAAAAAACATTTACCCTTACCAAAAAATATATGATAAAATTTGACAAACTACATAAGCTTAAGCTTAAGGGGATATAATCCTTCTTGCCTTCCATATAGATAATGAAAATGATTGTTCCAAGTCTCATGTTGCTTCTCATGTTATTTTATAAACCTTGATTGGAAAGAAAAATAGGAGGGCAGAAATGTAAGAAAGAACATACTGGATTTAACAACCCCAAACTGGATTTTACTCTTAGGTAATGGAACCTCTACAAAGGTTAGACTTGGAAACATAGTTTTTCCTTAGGTTTCTCCACTGGTTCTATGTTTCACATATGATCAATTATTGTTTTGAAAGTTGTGTTCTACATAATTTGTGTACACTAAATTACAAATTGATTTTTTGAAATCTATTTTGTGAATGTCGACCAATAGATATATATCATGGAGGATGAAAGACGAAGATCAGCCGAATCCCATATGGAGGTTTAGGGATCAGAGGATGTTCACGGTATTTAAATATAATCTTAAATCTCCATACATGTGTGTACATATGGAATTGATTTTTTTATTAACTTTGTGAGTGAAATTAGTTGTTAATAAGTTTCATATTTTAATTTTTGGGAGGCAAGAGGAGAAGGGTTTCTACTCCATCCATGGAGCGTGGCCAAGGTTCAACCTATCGAGGATGAGTGTGCGTAAGCTGTGGGAAGGGTGATATTTATTCCCCCGAAGGCCAATCAACGACTACTGGTTCTCAACAGGGTCACTGTGGGTCTGGTTCTCAGCAGTGTCATTCTGGGGTTGGTTCTCAGCAGGGTCATGTTGGAGATGATGTTAACAACAACATCAAGGTTGCCATCAATTTCAATATTTTTTCATTAAATTTGTACAACTTTTTTTACACGTGTTTTTTCTAATATACTAAATTTTATATATATTGATGCAGAGGCTGAAAATGTTCGAGCCAGTGGTCAAAAAAGACACAGGGCAGCGCACTACATTGAAGAAGAAGGTTGTCAACCCAGCACAACTTATCCGGCTGAGATTACTGATATACGATGGGAAACGAACATGGAGGAATGCACCTTACAAAGGTGTCAAAGCCTTCATGCAAAATTGCAAAGAGATCTCGAGGCTTTGTCTCTACCTGCTGAGAGTAGACAAAGCCTCGAAATAGTTACACATTCATTGAGTGAAATGGTAAAAGTGTACAAAAATTTGGGGCCAACGACTGATTCGTTTGTAGAAGTGATGAGAAAGAGAAAAGAAACAGTGACAGGTCCCGATAAATGGTAGGACATAAAAAAAATTTTTCAAGAGATGATGCTAAGTCAATGTTTAAAAAAATGTTGAAGGTGCAGTATTTCAAGCACCCAGACAAAGCAAAATATTTGTATGATCGACATCTTGCGGCCTTTGGAAGGCTTCCATGGAACGATGAGGTTCCTGTTTATTTTTCACAAATGTTTTATGCAAAATTTTTTTTGGGTATGAAACCCGACTACAATGACCTTCCTTCATAATTTTTTGGCCCAGGGAGAGGTTGATTATATCAACGTAAGGGCGCTAAGCGAGATGTGGAGTTGCCTCGCCCTGAGCCGCCATTGGTGAGTCGACCATTTCGAGTCGAAACCCTGCGATCAGAGATGGATGCGACTTCTTAAATAAGTCGTGAAGCAAGAGATGTTATGATCGACAATGTTCATAGCGGATTGAGTGGAGTCGATATTTGTTTAAATCGACAAAGAGCACGTGAAAATTCACGTGCCAATTTTGTTTATCGTACAGATGAGGAGATTTACAACATGAATGTTGAAGATCTCCGAACATATGCAATAAATTTTCGCAATGGTCTGCAAGACCTAATTTTTCGTGAGGAAGAGGGCACCGGAACGGTATGTGTTAGTGACCTTAGGGTTTGAAATTATATTTACATATACATGTGTACAATTTGTAATAAATACATGTGTATGTACATGTATACATTTATTTGTATGTGTACATTAATTTAACAAAAATGTATGATTATATGTTAAAACACCATTTGCAGTTCTCAAGCATGATGCGTGATGAAAATGTTAATATTACGTTCGGGACCTTTGGCTCAAACGATGCAGATGGGTCTGACCATCATGATATGTTGGCACATGTATGTTAGTGTTTTTTAAGTGACTCTAAAATAAATAATTGTTGCCACACATGTACATGTATGTATATATATAATTTGATTTTAAATGTTTTAACAGATTCTGATTTCGTCTAATGTTTTTGGGATGGCTGTACCTTCTTCTTCCTTAGGAGATATACCTTCTACTTCATTGGGAGATGTACAAGTATGCACAATTTTTCACAAGTTCAAAATTTATGTTACCTCAAAAAGTTCCATTAAAAATTGAGATATATAGAGAGAGAGATCTATATTTTGAGTTATTTAAAAATTTTTGAATTTAGGTTCGTATAGAAGATTTTTTTAATCCGAGGACTCTAGCGATGGAGATAGGAACATCCACAGCATTTGAACAAGTTGTCTTTAGTTCTTTTTTTTAATATTATTGTTCAAATAAGTTTATATATGTACACGTGCATTTTCATTTGAAAGTTTTTAATTTATATAAATTATTTATGTGTATATATATATATATATATATATATATTTATTTATTTATATATATATATTTATATTTATATTTAACTGTACATGTATATTGTACAGGTTACCACTGCAGATGTTTCTATGGCAGAACCTCTTCATCAAATGGAGAGGGAACCTTATGAGGTATTGCATGATTTTTTTGTTATATTTTGTTTTTTACATGAAGTTCTAGATATTTATATTCTCATTCATTTTTAAAACTTCAAATTTTAATGTTCAAGTACATGTGCATTGTGTATGATGGTTTCCTATTCACAGGACAAGGCGCTACTCGAGACCCAGACGCTAGATCCTCCATTTGATGGACAAGATTTACAGATTTGATTTCAAAATTTAGATGGTTTTAAAATTTGTTAAACTTGATACAGTTTGATACTCAATTAAGATTTACAATTTTTGGACATATTTTATTACAATGAACTATTATATAATTTGTTTTATTTAATTTTTGGATGGTTTTAGTACTTTTGGCATGTGAATGTGAAGTAATGTTGTCATCTGAATTACATTTGACATGTGATATTTAATGTTAAATGTTTTTGTTGGATAGTTGAATTATAATTGGCATGGCATGTGATATTTAATGTTAAATGTTTTTGTTTGATAGTTGAATTATAATTGGCATGGCATCTGAAGTTTTTAAAACTACATGAATGATAGAATGTGAACCTACATTTGCACATGTGGTAAATTGAAATGTTACTTGTAACAAGACAATCCCCATTGATTTCATTACGGTATATGTTGATTTCTGATTTGATATAATTGCATGTATGATGGTACATTACTTGTAAAGTCATTGGATTAATAGTGTTCATTGATTTCAGTGTTCTTTGGATGGTTTTAGTACTTTTGGCATGTGAATGTGAAGTAATGTTGTCATTGAATTACATTTGACATTTGATATTTAATGTTAAATATTTTTGTTGGATAGTTGAATTATAATTGGCATGGCATGTGATATTTAATGTTAAATGTTTTTGTTGGATAGTTGAATTATAATTGGCATGGCATCTGAAGTTTTTAAAAATACATGAATGATAGAATGTGAACCTACATTTGCACATGTGGTAAATTGAAATGTTACTTGTAACAAGACAATCCCCATTGATTTCATTACAGTATATGTTGATTTCTGATTTGATAGAATTGCATGTATGATGGTACATTACTTGTAAAGTCATTGGATTAATAGTGTTCATTGATTTCAGTGTTCTTTGGATGGTTTTAGTACTTTTGGCATGTGAATGTGAAGTAATGTGAATGTGAAGTAATTTGGACTCTTCCCATGAAGCTCCATAGAACAATCTGATCCTGGGTCTGCTTGAATTGGTTCAAGCTCTTTCCTTTTCGAATTCTGTCTAATTGCTCCAATACAACATATATTGACTCCTTCCAAACGAAGTGCACCAATCCTCATAGTGTGGTCGTCTTCTTTTCCAAGTATGCCAACAGATGCATTTTCTTTCTTCAAACCAATAGGTTTCGGATCAAGAAAGTCCCTCTTGATCTTATCTTCCATGTTCTTGACTTTAGCCTGCAACGTGGTGCTTCTTTCCTTCAAGTGAGCCCTTTCCATAAAGAGTTCTTGAAGTCTTTGTTCACCTTGTCATATCTCCATGTCAAGCTTTTCAATTTCAGCAATTTGTCCAGATAGTCCATCCTTGGAATTTCTTGGGTGAAAAACCAAGTAGGTTGAACCAACTTTGGTCTAGTGCATTGGAATTCATTAAAGAATTGGTCATTGGCGCTGCTTCAAGCTAGGAGTGAGCATCATCACCAACCTACATTGAATATTTTACACTCCCTAGGGTGAATGATACTTTAAACTGATTGACAGTCTAAGAGTTTTGAATTTTTCCGAATGCCAAATGATCTTACAAAGTTAGTGTTTATAATATCCTAGTAGGTCATTCGGTGACAACTTTTACCGGAAACTTGAAACAACTTTGGCATGTGATATTTAATCTGTTAAATGGTTTTGTTGGATAGTTGAATTATAATTGGCATGGCATGTGAAGTTTTTAAAACTCGAGTTTTGGATGGTTTCAATATACATTTTGCATGTGATATTTAATGAACTTTAAATGTTTAATGTTTTAATGTTGCACAATATATAATCAAAAAGGTTTTAAAACTTAAATTTTTGGATGGTTTCAACCTACATTTGCACATATGGTAAATTGAAATTATGTTACTTGTAACAAGACAATCCCCATTGATTTCATTGTATATGTTGATTTCTAATTTGATATAATTGCATGTATGATGGTACATTACTTGTAAAGACATTGGATTAATAGTGTTCATTTATTTTAGTGTAAGCGCAAAAAATTATTGACAATGTAGAACGATTTTTGTGTTATAATAATTAAACCTAATAATATTGGAGAGCAAGAGAGATGAGGTATGGTGTTTACTACAAGAGTTCGAGCGGGGCATTCAGTGACAAATTTTACTAGAAACTTGAAACAAAGAGAATCTATCTTTGGCTAGGACATCATGTAAGATGCTCGACATAAACAGTAAAATTGTACTTAAAAGCCAAGATTCGGGCAAGTGGGGACAACCACTTGTTATCTCGTCCCTTGGAGGCTAGGCCATATGGGGACCGAATCTGACTTTACAAAATAAAGTGAAATAATTTGTACCATATGGTCGGAGAACATATACAAGAACAATTAATATACAAGAAAAATTAATTTCATTCTAGAATATATATATATATATATATATATATATATATATATATCCAATACATATAACATTTTTAATCAATGCACATGTATAGAAAAACTACTTTCAGTTGATACTAGAGCACGTGCTTGTACCCAAACAATTTGTAACATGTGCAAACCACAAATAACATAAGCAGCTCAATTTTTAGTTGAGTACCGGAAGTTCTAAAACATATTTAATCCAAAGATAATAAATTGTTGGACACTTCACTTAAAAAAATTCTAATGGAATTCCATCTTCAATAATCCGTTCATGATCGGATTTTGACATTTTCCATTTCTTAATTTTCGATTTTTTCTTTGATTGAACTTCTATCAACTTTATGTGTGCTGCACACACCAAGTGACTATATTGACAACTTATGGAATCAGGTTCATAGTCTTCGAAGTAAACAAAGTCTCCACTTTGACGAGTTTGTTTGAAAAAATAACCTTTCAGTATAATAGACCCTTTGTCATACCGAAATCCGTGATCATTATAGTCTTGTAATAATTTCATTTTTTGTTCAGTGCAACGCATCAAATAATACTTCACATTTTCATCGTTGTCAATAGGTGCAATTATAGCAAAAACATCTCCTGCACAATAAAATAAATTTAACATTTAATTATGCATATTTAAATTTATTTCTAGATATTTAAATCATTGGAAAGTAATTCAAATGTTACCTTCTCTAACAAGATCAGAAACTCGATCACCATCAGATGATATTGTAGTTTCCTCTGATTGCATTTCTTCAAACATTGCAACAGACATTTTTCCCTTTGTATTTAGCTCTGTATGTTTCCAATCGTTCACATACATTTTGTTTTCATAGACGTCATTGGATTTTGTGTTGTCTATGCAAACATCACAAAAACAAGAATATTTTCTTTTATCCAATGCAAACACATTTGTGGAAAACTTTGTTTGAATTGAATGCAATTTTCGAGTCCCTTTTATTGTTTCAACGTCATTTCCACTTGATCTATCTACGTCTCTGATTCCAATATGCCAGAAAAACCTTTATATGGAAAATTAGAAAAAGAATTTGTAAATATGATATCAAAATACAATTAAAAATAATCATTGCATGATAAATGTACAATGTTTAAAATTAGATTTCCAATATAAATTAAATTGAATGTACCTTCGCACTTCTCTTGATGGGTTAATCTCATGGCTGAGAGCAATTTTGCACCATTGAACAACTTCTTCAATGTTCACAAGTCGGCGTGCAGAGTGGTTCATTTGATATCTTCAAAGTACTCGTTTTATGCATGCTCCCGCACCGTCATGTTCTCCTTTTCCATGGCCAGTCTCAAAGAAATTCCAACAATGTTTAATGTAGGTTTTCTTATGAAGACAACACAACCAAAAAAATGATCGTGCAGATTTGAATTGACCTGCGCATCCGTCTGACCATATCCAATGTTCATTGAATGTTATTCCACAATTTTTCAATGAATCATAAATTCTTCCAAAACAATGTTGTACAAAACATGTATCATGTGTACGATCGTCACTGATATAAAAATGATATTCTTTAATGATATGTCGATTTTCACTCGTGCTTTCTATATGATCGACATTTTGTTCAGCATGTCTATATAGAATATGGATGAGCATGGAGACTTTGTCAGAGTGATAGTATTCACTCTGAATTTCTTTTTGTGGAGCAAATGTGTAGTTTTCTGCAAAATCAATCACTGACAAAATGGTTCCTGGTGGAAAAAATTCACGAGATTTTTTGAATTGCAAGTCTTGCCATCGAGCTCTATGGGAATGCTTGGTGTATTTGTAAATTTCTGCTTCAAACTTTCTCAAAAAGTCTATTAGAAAAATTTTGTCTTCTCGTAATTCGATTCTTTTAACACTATCTGCACCTTGAATCGATGTACTGATATATTCATATCTCTTCCATTTCACTTTCATGTTGGACAATGATTGATCATTTATATCAATACGATATTTGTTTTGAAATTTAGTCAAATTTCCACAATCATCGCATTTTTACCACCAACACATTTCTTTTTGTAAAATAGTTCATCGCTTTCTCTTTCACATAGAATTTGAGATATGAAATCACAGATAGTGGAAGGAGGAGGTGAATCCTTCCATAATTTTCTACCGAAATCAAGGAATGTGTCATAATATAACTCAAATTCCACATGATAACGGCAACAACAAGTGTCGCGTACAGTGATAGGTTTTACATACAATGGTTTTTGTTGAACAAAAGCACTGAGTGAAACTTGAATTTGACAATTCTCTTCTTTGAACTTGTTGAATAACTCTATTTGAGTGGTTTCCAAGAGATGTTTTCATGTTCTTCGTATTGATTTCGTGTTATTCTTCTTCGCATCACATGTCTTGCAGTCGGTGAAACGTGCGAATTGTTCTTCCAATATTCATATATTATTTTTTTAACATCTTCTCCAAGTCTATCTTTGTATGGTTGCCTAAAAATAGCTCTCCAACAAGCGAGTTCATCATTTACATCTATTTGTAGTCGAAATTTTCGATGTTTGTGCAGAGTTTTTCGCGAGGTTCCCAGTGCTCGTGCCGTAGATGTTAGATTCAAACGATTCTCTTAAGTACTTGGTGAAACCATTGCCATTTGTATTCCTCTACGTATATTTGAAACATCTTTATCTCTAGATCTCTTAATTGACTCTATAGCACCTCTTATATTTTTTATCACCTCTTCTTTCATTTTTTTATCTTTGGTTGATTTTTGAATACCCAATAGTGTCGTCGCTTCTTTTAATTTCCTTGATGATATGAGACCTTTCAACATTTGAGCTTGAACTGTCACTTGCTCATTTTTGAAATACTTTTCAAAATTTTTATCGACACGATATCGTATAACATGGTCAGGTTTTTTATCTCCATATGTGTAAGTGTCGACATTTTCTAACATCTCATTATCGATAGTGATTTCATCTGTACATATTCGAAAAAATAGTACATATTCAATAAATAACTACATTAATAAATGTCAATAAATATTAGGAAAATTTTAAATATATCAATAGATCATAATATTTACATTTACATACCCGATTCAATTTCTGCTTGAGGTTGATTTTCTTCTTCAATATTTTGAGGAGTATCTCTGTCTGTTTACATTAAACAAAATATTTTTCAAACTAGTTCATCAAAAAATAAATTAAGCTTCACATTTTACATTGGGAAAACTTTAAAAATATATTAATAGATCATAATATTTACATTTACATACCTGCTTCAATTTCTGCTTTAGGTTGATTTTCTTCTTCAATATTTTGAGGAATATCTCTGTCTGTTTACATCAAACAAAATATTTTTCAAACTAGTTCATCAAATAAAAATTAAGCTTCACATTTTACATTTGGAAAATTTTAAATATATATCAATAGATCATGTAATATTTACATTTACATACCTGCTTCAATTTCTGCTTGAGGTTGATTTTCCTCTTCAATATTTGAGAGGGCTTCTAACTTTCTTTTGCGATATTGTCTCGTCTCTTCTCTACGTTCCTCAAGGTCTCTTTTTCGATCATATTTTCTCACACAAGTTCTTCGATTTCCATGATAATAGGGTATGAGGTTCAAAAAATTTCCTTCAAAAAATTAGACAATAACTCAATTACAAAAAATATCACAAAAGATTTAATTTAAAAAAACATTTTGTAAAAAATACATAATCCAATCCAAAACACACACTTTAAAAAACACAAAACACATACATACCTCCAAGAAAAATCACACTTCCTCCAAGAAATGTCTTCCAAAAAAATTCTTTAAATCCAAAATTTGAAGAAAAGTTTTTGAACAAAGAAGCTCAAAAGATTTATTTCAACACAAAACACATACATACCTCCAAGAAAAATCATGCCACCTCCAAAAAATGTCTTCCAAAAAAGTTCTTTAAACCCAAACTTTGAAGAAAAGTTTTTGAACTCAAACCAAGTTGTAAAATGAAATGACTTATGTCTCCTCTCAAGGTATTACAAAATTGTCCCTCCCAAAAACAAGCTTTATTGTCAGCTATTGGTGGAATTGATCCTTCTTTGCCTCCGCTTCGTAGGTAACTGGAAGTGTTATGTTTATTCATGCACCCCAACTAGCACCTCATAACATTTGTGTATGACTCTTCAAGGATTCCACTCTCATGGGAACCTTTGCATTACCGCCGCTCGCGACGTCGGCATATATAGCATGTATATAGAAACTTGCTACATGATCTCTTCCACTCCATCTGGCTTAAGGGAGAGTATGGGTGATTATGAAATTGTTACGCTAGATTAGTTTCTGATGCCCTGCCCTATTGAGCTGGCATAGAAATAAATCTATCTAGATTGGGCGGCAAATCCGAAATCAACATTGCCGAGTGTTTGGGTTGATCGTTCTTTCGATTTTGGTACTCCCTCTGATCTTTTTTCCTCAATTTTCTTGATAGATGAGAATATTTTGGAAGCAATGATGTCAGAAGGAGAACCATGGGAATATTATCATCATCGTTCCCATCTTCCTGATTATGAAGAAAACTATCTTAGTGAACTATATCACCCATCAATCAAAAATTTCTTTTTGAATTCTTTACCTATTAGTTCAATCGATTCCAAGAAAAATCTATCAAATATTGAAGAAACCATTTCTATTGATGTTTCGACCAAACCTGGCGTTGTAGAAAATATTCATGTTGGTGTATCTTGTTCTCCATTAGAACTTGAAACATATCACTCTCTATTTCATGAATTCCGTGATGCATTTGACTGGTCTTACGAGGAAATGTCAGGCATAGATACTAGTATTGTTGAACACACTATTAATATGTATCCTGATGTCAAACCGGTGCATCAACGACTTCGTCCTGTACATCCGAGGAAAGTCGCTCCCATCAAAGTAGAAGTTGAAAAACTTTTGCATGCTGGTTTCATATACCCTGTTCCACTGACTGAGTGGGTTTCCAACATCGTTCTTGTCATGAAAAATCAAGGAACTATTAGAGTGTGCATCCATTATTGAGATGTCAATCTTGCTTGTCTAAAAGAAAACTATCCTACTCCCTTTATTGACCAGATTATTGACGATTGTACTGGATGTGAAATATTTTCATTTATGAATGGATTTTCTGTCTACAATCAAATCAATATCCACCTAGAGGATCAACATAAGACAACATTCATCTATCCCTGGGGCACATTTGCATATAGGAAACTACCGTTTGGTTTAAAGAATGTTGGGGCAACTTTTTAGAGAGAAATGGACTATGATTTCAATGACATCAAGTACATTGTTCAACCTTATCTAGATGATTTACCAGCGCATTCACAAAATCAGACTGATCACTTGATGCACTTGATAGCCATATTTTTATGCTGCCGACATTACAAAATATGCCTCAATCCACATAAATGTGTGTTTTTTGTTGGTTCTAGTCATTTTCTTGGATTCGTAGTCTTAAAAGAAGGAATTCAAATCGACCCATTGAAGGTTCAGGCCATTGTTGATTTTCCTACGCCATCAAATTTACTTCAGATATAGAAACTTCAAGGAAAGGCTAACTTCCTAAAAAGGTTCATTCCAAACTATGCTGAAATGGCTAAAGGATTTACTCGACTATTGAAAAAGGGGGTTCCCTTCCATTGGGACCAAGTTGTGGAAGCTTCTTTTGACGCTGTCAAGGATACTCTTGTCCGAGTGTCATTAATGTAGCCCCCTAATTATCAAAATTATTATTTTCTATATATCGTCGTGGCTGAAACAAACATTACTATGGTTTTGGTCCCAGTAGAAGATGGAATTGAACATCCAATCTATTATTTGAGTCGTTATGTCATTGATACAGAATTTAAGTATTCATACGTAGAAAATCTTGCCTTGGCAGATGTTCAAGTTGTCCAAAGATTTCACCATTATATCCTGCTCCGAAAGACTACTATCATTTTGGATTGCAACCCCATGACTTATATCTTATTACGTCAATTTCTAGGGGGGAAATATTCAAAATGGATTGTCATTTAGTAGGAATTTGATTTGGAATTCGTCAAATCCAAGTCAAAGAAGTCTTTAGTTTTGGCCGAGCTTCTCTGTGACCTTCCCTCTGATAGTACTGCAACTATGTCAGAACCATCAATTCTTGACGAGTCTTTGTTTCTGATCGGATCCACTGATACTTGGTATGGAGATTTCATCATTTATCTCCAAACTCAAAATTTTCGACCTGATACCTCTCACTCTAAACAACGACGTATTCGATACCAATCCAAAGATTATCTTATCGTCGGCGATACACTTTATTGCTGTGGTGTCGATAACATTTTAAGGACATGCCTCACTCATGAGAAGGCTGAAAAGGTTTTAAATGATTGTCATGCTGGGGCTTGTGGTGGACATTTATCTGGATATGCTACCGTGCAGAAGATACTCCGCGCTGGTTACTTTTGGCCTACAATTTTTCGAGACTGCATCCTCGCGGTCAGAAGTTGTCATGCATGCCAGATCTTTGATCGTAAAATCCTCAAACCGCCAGTGGCAATTCATCATGTTGTCTATGTGGAACCATTTTCAAAATGGGGTATTGAATTCATGACCTGTAACCCTTGTTCGTCTGGGGGGCATGGTTATATTATTGTCGCAGTTGACTACTTTACCAAATGGGCTGAAGGGATGCCTACATTCAACAACATAGGACAGACAACTGCATTTTTTTTCTTTAATCATGTTATTGCACAGTTTGGGGTCCCACAGGCTATAGTTACAGATCATGGGAAGCATTTTCGCAACCATATGATGACTGAATTGACTGCCAAATTAGGATTGTCACATGATAATTCTACTCCTTATTATCCACAATCAAATGGACAAGTTGAGGCTATCAACAATATTTTTAAACATATGCTTCAACAAATGATAGGAGTTTGTAAAAGAAATTGTCATTTGATCATGTATTCCGCCTTGTGGGTGTATCGAACCTCGGTGAGAAACGTAACTGGATTTATTCCTTTTCAACTGGTGCATGGTCTGGAAGCTATCTTACCAATCCAATGTGAAATATCGTCGTTAAAATTCGCAATCGACTTGTTACCTGACACCTCAGAAGAAGAAGCGTGCCTCCTTAACTTCATCCATCTTGATGAAACGCATCATGAAGCCCAATTGCCCAACGAAGCACATAAGAGACGTATCAAGGTGCAATATGACAAAAATGTCCAGCCTTGCATTTTCTCAGAGGGCGACTTGGTCCTTCTTTACGATCAAGAAGCCGATGTAATAGGTATAGGAAAATTTGAGCCATTATGGCATGGCCCCTATATTGTCAAAAGAGTTCTTGGTAAGGGTACCTATGAGTTGGTTGATTACGATGGAATTCGGTTGGCACAGCCTAGGAATGGGTTGTATTTGAAATGTTACTATGCTTAATTATGACCGTAGTAATTTTTTGTATTATATTGTATATATATACTATTGATTTGCATTCACTATCTTAATTTGTTTTTAGAGTTTTCTGGATGTTAGTAATCTACTTTACATTTCATCGCAGATGTCTGAATCTTCGGAACCCTTTGTTAGATATGCTAATGGTGCTAGTCGTAGTATGCAAAATCTATCCTCTGCAATGTGGGCCATTTTTTCTCCAAACGGAAAGTTAGTGAGTTTTCAAGGGATTTTTATTGGTAGATTGACGAACAATATCGCTGAGTATAGCGCATTGATCGAACTTCTCTTTGATTCCATTTCATTTGGTATTAACCGTATCATCACAAGGTTAGACTCACAACTTGTGGTATTACAACTTACTAGTGTTTATACTGTTGGAAATCCAACACTGCATAGATTGTTCCTAAGAGTTCGACTTTTGGAAAGACACTTTGATTTATTCAATATCAACACATTTCCAGAAATTTGAACACATTGATTGATTCTTTAGCTAATCAAGTTTTAGATAGACATTTGCAACATATGTAAATAAAAAATTCACATCATTGAATAGGATTGCACAATAAACATAGGAAAACGTTGAAATCATATAGATAGATAGTTATAGGTTCTTACAAAAATTTGTGCCCAAGACACATTGGTCATCTGACCTCAAAATGTATGCAAAATGTTAGAATTAAACTAGTGGTGCTCGTGGTAACATGCTATAGATCTAGCTATCCTACGTAGTAATCGCATCCAACGGTTAGGAACCCTAATAGTGTGTCGCTGCAGCTGCATGGGTAACTCTTTGATTTGACAATCTGGAATCTCAAAGGTTAATCCCTCTATGTGTTGTCGAAGTTCACCCAGAGTCTCAGCCATATCAATATCCTGAAGGACTGCTCTCCCGACAGCCCTATTTGTTGGCACATCTGCTTCACGCTCTGGTTCCTCTACTAGTTGAACACGACCAACATCTACATTACATCAAACATTTAGTTTAGTCTTAGGAAACATCAAAAATAAAAAAACATTGTATAAACCTTAAGAAAATAAAAAACATGGTCACAACATTCTTAGCCATTGCACCCCACTGAGCGCCTTATGGTAATGCTAAATATGAATCTCCTCAGAAATCAACTCCTGCATATGCATACTCATCAATGGTGACAATCTGTCGTCGGAACCAGGCAAAGAATGCAGTCGAGAACACAATAGTCAATTGGCCTGTGTCCCTACTCATGAGCTCTACCCATCTCTGCATCTGTGGATCTCTAGGATTAGACATATCTAGTGTCACATGTTGTGGCTGCATCATTGGAATTCATTCTAAGGCGAAGGATATGAGGATCGAACCATAACTGAAGTTCTTCTTCCTTCCTCCCTTTGCTTTGTTCAGTTGTTCCTTTATTTGATAAAGAACAGCTTCAGACCAATTGAAGACTATTGGCTCCATACACTCTAGCACGTACTGCATATATGATCTATTCGCTACATGTAGTGTAACGGTGTCGGCAAGTTTTGTGATCGTGAAAAGGATAGTTATCAAAGGAAAATATTTAACATCCCGGATGTTTATCTTTCCATCTTTGCTTGGCTCTACCCCTGGATAACAATGTTGCAAAACATAATCTCTCACTGTCTCTCCTCCAACAATAGACCCTGAGAGCGAAATGGGCAAGCCTCTCCTTGAAAAACCTGTAAGAAAGTATACGTCCTTGACTGTTATGGGAACCACTTGGTTGTTAATATGAAATGCAGCCTCGATAGTTGGATCCCATGCTCGAACTAAGAACTCCAAAACTTCTATTTATTGCCTCATCCCTGACAACTTGAAGTACTTAAGCAGTCCACATTCTCTTAGGGTTCTTACTATACCCAGATCATTTAGGGTAATCATATGCTATTCTTCATGTTCTCTTTCCCTCCATGCAATCGTCATTGTAATCCAATGGAAACCTGAAATAAAACCATAAGAACCATTAGTTTCCATTCAATGCAAAAAATAGGGCAAATTTTGGGCATAATGCAAAAAACAAAAATCTATATTGCACCCAACGCAGTCCCTAACAAGAGATAGTGCATTGTGTATGTAAGTAGCCTTCAATTTACTTGCTATGCAACGCAGGTTTCAACATCTAGGGGTGTGTTTCCCTATTTTTGGGCAAACTTTACCCTAGGGACCCCAAAACCCTAAAAATTGCAAAAATTGGAAATGAAATTATTACTGAATGAAAGAGGAGGTTCATATCACTAACCTGGAATAAACGGCAACGAAATCCGTCCACAGAAATTATTGCAATCAACAGCTGAAGTTCGGGGCAAAATCAGGTTCAGAGCTCCAAAATGCAAATGGTAACTATGGAATGGTAAAAATCAATAGTAAAACACTTTTTAATAGTCATTTAATTATTTGAAAATCGAATTTAATGTAAAGCATCTCAGACAAAATATTGTTATTATTATTTTGACTTCATGCTTTAGGGGGTAGATTGTTATAGGTCAATTTGGGCATCATTCCCAATGACCTGGTTAACTAGACATTATCTCCAGGACCAATGAATATGGTCTATCATCCCTTATCATTTCAATTGCTACATGCCCTAAGACAAAGAACAAGACAAATCATTCGTGACTTTCATCTGCAAAGGTCTCCAAGGTTTTTAGTTTATAATATATCATATGAGAGCTCATCAACACTGCCTCTAAAGGGACTAAGTGCGTTTCATATGCAGGTAGCCCCATTCAAGGCTGCTCTGCAAAGAACTTCCTGACACTCATAGGTGTGTTGGTCACATTGGGAGCGAAATTCTCATTGTTCCGGAATCTCCACTTGCCAGTGCCTTCTAGAAGAGTTCACATGTGTCAAACTTTGAATCCATGTGTCCATTTGACATCTACAAGATTGGGAACATGTCTTGCCTATTATTGGAAATTCATCGATTGTAAAACTACCTTCAGCTCCTCTATAAATTGAGCATAGATATTAGTGTTTGATAAGGAAGAATTTGAGTAGAGAAATGCTGGTGGAATTTCAATTGAGGAGTTGATTTGTGTAACATGCTGTTGGAGAGATCTTCATTGTGATGAGGCTGGGATGCTGCTGGAGATGGTCACTTCAAATACATCACTAGGTTGTAACCTCTCCTTCTATCCATTAATAAATATTGTTGCTTACTTTCCCACATATGTATCTGTATAAGCTCATGTTTTCCATATTATGAATTCTTATCTAATGTATATGGTTTATGCTTCATTTATTTAGCTAAATAACTTGAATAGACATCTGTATTATTGCTATCTCTTGCTGTTTAGTGTTCATTCTTGTAGGAAATATTTTTCATAGTCGGCTGGAATTTGAAGCTACAACAAAAGTAATAGAAGGAGATTTTGGAAGCACTTGGACTCCAAGTAAGCTTCTTATTTCATTCTGTGTGTCTATTCATAGTTAGGAAAACTAGTCGCAAAGTCTTTAATATATTGTTCTAGATAAGCACCTGTCTAGGGAAGAATGATTTATCCGTAATTCATAACTCTGTATAACAAACATATATACAATTCTCTTTTTTCATTATCTTTCGTAAAGCTTAACTAGAAACCTCAAGTACTTATCTCAGTTTTTGGTCCAATTGATCTTGGGCCACCCTACCATGAGCGAGGCGATTATGTCCTCTGCTCCCCCCGTGCTCCGCACCAGAGACTAAGGCAGCAGTTTTCTCCAAAAATTAAGCCTCAGGTCTTCTGTCGAGCCCACACTTCTATCGGGTTACAGAGCTCCACTAGTTCTAAGTCAACTCTAGACAACTCTTCCCTACAACCATCTGCTGTAAACCCTCTTTCTTTTCTCTTTTAACAAAACCCCTTCGCTTTCTCAGGATTTCTTTTTATCCTCTTGGGAAAGGTAAATGTCAAAATTGCCCCTTTTATCCTCCTGGGGAAGGTAAATGTCAAAACTGCCTCTACCTTTTTACTCTTGAACCTTGGAAATTTTACTAATCAGTTACCAACCACTAAATGTAATTTATTCATAAAAAAAAATAGGATTCAAGTCCACTATTTTTAATCTATTTTACTAACAACCAATCAAATTTTGATAGCAACCAATCAAATGCATCTTTATAACAGTCTTTTAAACATAATATTTAAAAATTAAACTGGGTGTTACAACAAATTAATAAAAGCTAATATAAATATTTTTTATTGGATGATCCTCTAAACAACTCTAGACAACTCTTCCCTACAACCATCTGTTGTAAACCCTCTTTCTTTTCTCTTTGAAGAGAACCCCTTCCCCTTCTTAAAATTTCCTTTTATCCGCTTGGGGAAAGTAAATGTCAAAATTGACTCTACCCTTTTTACTTGGAACCTTGGTACCCTTTTTACTTTGGAACTTTGGAAATTTCACCAATGAGTTACCAACCACTAAATGTAATTTATTCATAAACAAAAAATAAGATTCAAGTCCACTAACAAAAGTCTTATTCATTAATCTCTTTTACTAACAACCAATCAAATGTCATAGCAACCAATCAAATGTATCTTTATGTCAGTCTTTTAAACATAATATGGTGTTATGACAAGTTAATAAAGGCTAATATAAATATTTGTTATTGGATGATCCTCCAAGAATTGAATGAGAGTGAGATTCTAATAATATTAATATAATTTATTTATTTTAATGAAAAAGTTAATACGTTTAAATCTTAATATTAATTTAAATAATAAATTAAATATGTTAGGTTATTTTAAACTGAGTTTGATGTTACAAATTTGTTTGGATGACAATTTTTTTAGCTGGAATTGGTAAAAATAAATAAAAATAGATAGAGTGTTTGAATTGTTTTTTTAATGGTCGAAATAGATTCAACAGCATCAAGAATCCTAGTTATACTCAAAATCTTAACCTAAATTTTCATAAATTTCTACAAAATTTTATTATAATCTTGCCAAAATCTTTATTATTTTCCAAACTCTTTTATAAACTTAAAAGAAAAAAAATAATAATAATAATAATCGATTACCTAAATTGAACTAAATTTATTTTTATCATTGAAACATACAAATTTCGTAAAGATGAATTTGAACTTTAATGATTTCTCAAATACGACAAAATTAATTTCAAAATCCATAAAAGTAATATCAAAGTTGTCGGGTTTGAGCTATTATTTAATGCGAAGCGTTTTAATGTGATTGGAAGATAATTGTATGCTCTCGCATCGCAGCAGTGGTCAATAGGTGTGGGCGGATTGAGTCATGGCAGCAACTTGCATCAGATGCACGGCTAAAGTGGTCATTGGTTACAACTAAGTTTAAGGATTTTGGATAATTTATTCCATAGTTATCCACTTTGAAATCAAAATTATTTTAATTTTTGATTGAAAAAAAATTAACCATTAAAATTTGTTTTTTTATTTTTTATTTTTAGTTATTTATATTAAAATTTTGTTTTTTTAATTTTATAATAATGTTTTTATCTATTTTATTAATACATATATTTTATTTGATTATTTTTTAAATATTCTTATTAGGTTATATGAATAATGAAAAATTTATATTTATATTTGTTAAAAAAAAACATCTTTATATTAAAGATAAAATTTATGTATTTTTTTATTAATTTTCATTTTTAATAAAATTACATAAAACAAAAATTTATATAATTTTATAGTTTTAAGGAAAACAATGATGCATTACTTTTATTTTAAAAAAGATATATATATATATATATATATATATCAAGAATAAATATCTTTCATGTTATAAAAACGAAGAAAAGTATAAATATGAGAAAACCTATTTATTAATATAATACCTTGACATAATTAATTGTTAAATAAGGAATTCTTTAATGTGTTTTTTCATATTTCACATTTTGCAAGATGTTTGGTATGAATAACTACTAATGTCATACATGGGACTTTTGGCATAAATGGGTTAAGAAACTTATATAATGTAATATTTCTAATAGAAAATTATTAATGATATCAGAAAACATGTAATTATAGCAACATAGAAATTTTCAGAAATTAACACATGAACGAGTAAAATGTGCACAAACTCCACAAGTTTGTCAAATTTTATTATATGATAATGTTGTGGCACAAAATAGTTGGAGAAAATACACTTGGGCTTGCACAACGTAAGCTAAAACTTCAAAGTACTCACATAATTATCAAAAACCATCACAATACTCTAATTGCAAATTGTATTTAATTATATTGCATTATTTTCTATTTTTTTTATAAATACAACCAAATTTAATAATTAAATTTTATGTTTCAAAAAAAATTCAAACACACATTAAGATATATATAAATCTAAAAATTTCAAAAATAAATCAATTTAAACACTCCCATAATAATAATAATAACGATAATATATTAATATATATATATATATATATATGAGAATTTCTGGCGAGTAAAAAATCTTCCTTTGGACAAAATTGTGGTCCCCTTGTGGTGTGACGTGACAACAAACGTACTGAGTTGATTTAGGTAGGGTTGAATTTTGGGGTAGACGCACAGCTCCGCTCCAGAAGTTTCCCTTGCATCACCGTCAGCAAATACGCACCCACAGCCTCAAGTTGCATCTATAAATCGCACCCCACATCAGAGGAGTTAGCGAATTACAATACGCCCACTATCAGAGTGAGACGCAAGGAAGGAAGGAAGGAAGGAAGCAGGGGTTTGAAAGAAGAGAGTGAGACGCAAGGAAGGAAGGAGCAGGGGTTTGAAAGAAGAGATGAGTAAATTGCAGAAAGCCTGGTTCTATAACCAATATGGATCAGTAGACGTATTGCAATTCGGTGAATTCCCTGTGCCAAAGCCGGGGCCAGGCCAAATTTTAGTTAAAGTCCGAGCTGCCGCGCTGAATCCCGTGGATTTCAAGATACGGGAAGGTTTATTCTCTTTCAACGATTTCCGCTTTCCGGTATGCAATTTTTTTCTTTTGTTCTCAACCAATCCTACTTAACCAATCATACGCTCTTCCATGACTATATATCTATGCATTTTCTTATTCGTTTGTGTATTTTGCCATTGTTGGTTTCTGGTGGTACGCAGGCTGTGCCGGGTTGTGATGCAGCTGGAGTGGTAGTGGAAGTTGGCGATGGCGTTTCCAAGTTCAAGATTGGTGACGACGTCTACTCCGACATTCAGGACTTCACAGCGGGTACCCCAAAGCAGTTGGGGACACTCGCCCAGTACACCCTAGTGGAGGAACACCTGGTGGCGGCTAAGCCCAATAATTTATCTTTCGAGGAAGCTGCTAGTTTGCCGCTTGCGCTACTCACTGCTCAGCAGGCGTTCGATGTAGCGAAATTTGAGAAGGGGCAGAGCGTGTTCATAGTCGGAGGAGCGGGCGGAGTGGGCAGTCTCGCTATTCAGCTGGCGAAGCATGTGTATGGGGCTTCAAGGATTGTTTCCACGGCTAGCACTGGGAAACTTGACTTCGTTAAAAGCCTGGGGGCAGATCTGGTCATCGATTATACAAAGCAGAGTTACGATCAAATCTCCGAGAAATTCGATTTTGTATACGACACCATAGGTCAGTGACTGACTCCCTCATTTTTTTTTCTTAGCTTGGCTTCTAATACAAACATGATGTAATCTAATGGAAATGGTTTATAACTTTATTTAATTATGTGCAGGGGAATCGGCCAAGTCTCATGTGGTGGCCAAAGAAGAAGCCAAAGTTATTGACATAGCTACATTTCCGGCTCATCCCAGGGCTGAAAACTCCATGGTACAACCCAGGGCCCATAACCTGGAGAAACTGCAGCCGTATATAGAAAGTGGGAAAGTGAAACCAGTGATCGATCCAAAGAGCCCATATTCATTTTCTGATGTTATAGAGGCCTTTAAACATCAGGAAAGCGGGCGAGCCAGAGGAAAGATTGTCATTTCGCCCATCGAATAAGAGAGGCGCTGATGCAAGATCAAACATTATGCCTGTCTCGCTCTAGGTTTTACGGACTTGCGCTGAAGACTGAGAGTGTTTGTGGGGATTTTGAATCAGTTTTAGATACATGTATTTGTATTTGGGAATTTCAATTCGGAGCCATTTCAAATTGGGATTTTTCAGATACAAGAGGTATTAATTTTTAAGAAGACTGTATTAAATTGTATGACGGGGTGAGCAGTAGTTAGAGTCGAATAAAGGTTGCGTATGTCATAACTCTACCATAGATTTGTTGTATGGTATTGTGCGTTAAATATTGAGTTATGGTCGTATTCACGTGTCAAATCATGTAACTTGCATCTTTTCTATACATGTAACTTTTTAAAGGTATATGTAAATCAATGTATTTGATCTCATCTCTATCTATATATTACGGCCATATTGTATCTCAAAAATAAAATAGATAGCGATTGTCAGTGAAAATCAACCAAGCAAATATCTTTGTTTTTCTATTCATTGCAATATCATAATTATAAATATGATATCAAAATTCCATCACGAATTAGTCATAAATAAATAAGCAAATATATATGATTTATTTATTATTAGTATAGATTTATTTTAATCACGGTTTCAAAAATACATATGTAATTAAGATAAATGGTATTTTTGAATATTTTATTATTATTAATATTTTATATTAAAAATTAAATGAGTTATACATTTTTATCTTATTAAAAGATAACTACATTATTTTATATTTAATTATTTTTTCTCATTAAACATTGAAATATTTTATTAAGATAAACATTAATACACACATAAAGAGAAGAGAGAAAGCTCATACTTAAATATATTAGTTAATATGGATATTCAAACAATTTATTTTAGATATTTATAAGAGAAATGATTTTTTTTTAATTACTTTATCAAGTTATATAAAATTATGAAGAGAGAAAGAGACTTCATACTAAAATATTTTAGTTAATATGGATATTCAAACAATTTATTTAAGTCCTATATTGAGATATTTATAAGAGAATTGATTTTTTTTTAATTACTTTATCTCTATAAAGTTATATAAAATTATATTATTTAAGATAGACATGGAAATACTTTATTTATTACTTGAAGAGTGAAAGTAAAATATTAAAGAACCAAGTAGAATGAAAGTGAGCCAAGTACGATTGCAAAATGAGCTTCTAGTCCATTTTTAATTGTTTATTGCATGATTATTTCATTTTTGTATTTTTGCTTTGGTTGAAATTAGAGAAAATTATTTTTATTATTTTTTTGAGGACTTGAAATACTTACACATGTCCTTGGATTATAGAATAGGCCTCCACTATTTATAATTATTTATTTATATGGTTATTTTTGTTTTTGTTTTTGTGTTTTGTTTTGGTTGACATTAGAGAAAATTGTTTATTTTTTGAGGACATGAGATACTTATAAATGTCCCTCGTAGTGGTCATACTGGATCGTAGAATGAATGAGTTGTAGAATGAATGAGGCTCTCAGGCTCAATTATATTTCCATTGTAATGAGAAGATTTTACAAAATAATACAAAACTGAGGATATATGTGTCAATAACTAGCTTTAAAAAAATACAAGTGCTCAAAATTTGGTTAATAAATTCAAATAACTTATAAAATATGATAATATGTTACTTCTGAACATGAATACAATAGGTACTCTCTAGGAGGAAGAACCAATTTGAATTTCCCTACTTCGAAAGTAATTCAAATTTAAATCCCAAAATGAGCAAAAATATCCATTAAATGAAGTGAAGTGAAGTAAAAGTAAGTGGATTTAGAAATTAGTTAGAATTGATTTATAATTCTCACATGAAAATTACTAACCAATTAAACTCCAAAATAAGGTTAAATGTCAACTAACAAGATGGGGAAGAAAAAGATAAATGACGCTAACTACAAAGAGGAAAGGAGGAATTGCAGTCACTCTATAGGGTCCTAGACATGTGATAATTTGAATTAATAAAGTGGAATTAGTCATATTATCCTCCAACAAATCTCCATTCAATGCCACATATAATCTTATGTGGTACCCCTACTAAAAATATGCATATGCTAAAAATAAAAAATATCATCTCCCCATTTTTATTTTCATCTATAAGACAACAAGGATGGGTCTCCAAGGTATGTAATGGCTAGGCCGTGAGAGCGGGATTACATCATTAGGGGTCACGGGGGAGTTTTGACAAGTTTTTATGGGATCCAATGACATTCACTTGGCATATTCCATCATTCGCACAACTTGCCTTTCCTTCTGTTACATTCTGATAACATACAAAAATAACATTATTATGGAGCTTAACTTAATTAATTATGCTTGAGGTTGCATTTTGGGAAGATTATTTGATAAAACATCTCATTGTAATAGCTCGTTGGAACTGGAACAAGAAGATATACAAGATGGGATGTTGAGAAGTGACTTGTAGTGGATGGAGAGAGTACAGTGAATGATTTTCCATTTTCCTTAATTACTAAAACAACTTTAATTAGTCATTTAGTTAACGGAAAATAATTGATTGGAGGAAAAGGCCCAAAACTGACTTAAGTCAAATAAAATTAAAAAGCCACTTAAGATAAAGTTAATGGAGGAGCTTCTAGTGTAATAATAAAATAATAAAATAAGGTGTTTCTAGAGGTTTGGGGATCTATCCATCAGATCTATAAAAGACAAGGAGGAGGTCATTTGGAGACATTTTGGATTTGTGTATTCTATTTGTGGTGAGGTTTTGAGAACCCAGTTCTCTACTTCTGCAGTATCCCTATAACGAAAACCCTCGGGTGATTCAGTGAGAGTGGGCGAGCACCCATCTCTTCCCTTGGTGGATCCATTCAGTATTCATAGTTTGTACTCTTCGGTCGCAGTTATTGTGGGAGATCGACATCAGTTTATAGCATAATATTTGGAGATCTTCTAGGCTATTGTATCAACTATTGAGTTAGCATGTAACTCTGCTCTTATATTATCATAAATAAAGTTGATATCTATTTTGAGATTGTGGTTTATATATTTTCATTTTGTCGTTCATTTTCTGGATTAATTTGTAAAATATGTTTATGAAATTTGCGACATTAATTTTTGAGCAATTCGTTGCTAAATTTATATTTGGAACATTACAGTGGTATTATAGCATGATTTTTGGCAGCTGTGGGTTAAAATCAAAGTTGTTGTATTGCCATATGGTTCCTGAAAGATAAGTTTGTGGATGAAAGTTCAAAATTTGTTTCCGAGAGAATAACTATTGCAGGTGTTGGAGCTAGAAAATTGTGGCATTTTCAATAAAAAACAGTGATTCACCGGCTCTCGAATTTTTGCTAATATTTATTAAAATTTTGGCAAAATTACTTCTCGATATTTTATGAAGAAATTTTATTTGTTGGAGCCCAATTTATTTTTCGGGGCCTAGTTTATTTGTTGGAGCCAAATTTATGTAATGGGGTTGAGTTTATTTGTTGGACCCAATTTTCCTACCGTAGCCCAATTAATTTACTGGATGTTTTGGAGGAGATTTCTCTCATTTGAACTAGTGATTTTGCAGTGAAATTGAACGATTGAAGAGTTAGAGCATTTTGGTAAAAATTTATCTTAATTGGAACAATGTGGAGAGTTGGGCACACTCAGAAATTCACACTAAATTGGGGCTTTCTGGATCAACGGGAATATGCCCAATATTATTCTAGGTTTTTCTGTGTTTTATGAGGCGATTCTATGGTTAAAATTTCAAAATTTTATGGGAAATATTTAGGTTGTAAATAAAAATTTCTTCAATAGTGTGTTTTATTAGTAAATAGTGTAATTCACACCACTTGGTGAGTTTGATCTTGGCTTGGAGTTAAGCCAAAAAATTTATAGACTTTTATGGTTTTGTCAGTGAGGAGCTACAAGATAAATTTTCAATAGTTTCTGAGCAGTGTTGAGGGTTATAAATTTTAGTTCTTCATCAGTAGCAACAACAATATTTTATAGGCAGTGCATGGTACCTGTTTGGGTCATTTCCAATACTTGGGTATACTTTATTTCACTTGGGTGTTGCATGCATGCAGGGTGGTATCGAATTAATTTTAGCATTATAATTCTCTCATGTATTTTCCTCTCGTATTTTTTTATGTTGCAAGTGTTTCCACTTTATGTGCAAAGTGTTTGAAAAAAGTACTACTTGCTAATTGTTTGTTAAAATTTCTCAAAGACATTTTTTAATGATTGCTAAGTTGGTGAGAGAGTATGGTGAGTCTATATTAGGTGTTCATATTTCTACCTCTATCTAATTATTGAGTATTTCTTGAAGTGAGGGTCCTTTGTATTGAGTCAACTACTATTATGTACTTATGTTTTTGTTGTAAGTCAAAGTCATGCATAAAATAGTTTGGTGTGCTTGTCATTTAGCTAAAACATGGACCAAACCTTTATAAATTAGCAGCAGAAATCAGAAAATCCCTTTGTAAGGGGATACTTATTTTTCTACAACAAGAGGAGCCAAAGAAAGAACATGAATTGGGCCCCAAAATTGAATATGAAAAGAATTGCAGTGCATTTTTCACTAAAAATGGTTGAGAGATAAAGGTATAGATTTTATTTCCATAGAAAGATTTGTGTCACTGAGTAAGAAGGTCATATGGGCCAATAAATTAATAACTTCACACTTTATGCTATATTACTTAGTCATTACACCTTGATCTATCACAATTGCTTGATTCCTGGATCATTAGTGAAATTGCTTGATATGCTTATTGAGTATAGGAAGGATTTTTATGTTGTATGCATTGGAAAGGATTGAGATCTACAGGCACATGTAATTGACGTGTCCAAAAATTTCTAATGAGATTCCCACAAGGAAATTGTAGTAAATTAAAATGACGGACCTTTATTAAAAACCTAGGTCATAGGTGGTTAAGAAACATATTTCTAGTTTTTGCAAATATAATAAAACCAACAGAAGTTTTCCAAAGCATGGACTTAATCTCTTCATACAGACTTAGAACATATGACTTTGTTGTTAATTGTATTTACAAGATTCCATTCACTCTGATATTTAACCAATTTCCAAAGCAATCATACTTCATAGAAGGATATATGTTATGGAATTTGATAATTTGCATAAAATATACTAAAATTCATATATTTAAAATCCAAGGTATAATTGACCCACAATTGCATGAGCTAAATTCTGTTGCCTAAAAAAATAATGACAACATGAGGAGCCAACCACGACACTAATTGTTATTGTATTTTCACACATTTCATTTCATCATGATTAGCACTTAAGCTCCATAATTGTCAAAATCATGAACACCATATTGTTATTAATTTCCTAGAAGCATAGTATTAAGAAAACATAATACCAAATTCAAGGGTAGAACATGAAATGTTTGATCCCTAATCACATTTCATTTGGTGGGAACACTTTGGCCTATAAAATGAAAACTTTTATTTTAGCACATATTATTCTATCAATTTAAATCAACATACCATGCATACGTACATACAAAATTGACATGTAGCACTCATACACAATTTGATAAATTTTGACGTCTAAAATGGGCATCCTAAGGAATATTATAAAATAATAGTGAAAATAATAAAATAAGATTAGATTACATCATCAAATTTTAGAGGGAAAAAGGAAAAAACTACTTTTTCAACTCATATTTTCAACTTATTTCCCTACATTTTTACTCAAATTTCAAGCAGGAGCACTCGTTGGATGAAAATTTTAATTTCTCATGTAAGGATTACCCATGTTGAGTACTTTTGATGGACCCTTATACATGAAAAAACGTGATTGTAATATTGTTTTTCATGTATTTCTCATTTTTCATATACCAGGGTCCATCCAAAGTACTCAATAAAGGTGCTCTTTGGTTGAGGAATTTTGCATCTAATGAGTGATCCCACTCAAAATTTGAGTATAACCATAGGGAGATAAGTTGAAAAAGTGTTTATTTTTATTTTTTAATATTTTTAAATTTTTACGCCAAAAATGATGAATTGTCCCCCATGGTTAACATCATCATCTTGAATCATATTATTTCTTATAAATTTGACTTTTGTTGTACATTTTTGTTATGAGACCCATTTTTTACCTCAAAAATTCTCTAATGACATTTCAGGGGGGTTTGGTTATTGCAGTTAGTACACTACTTAGTACTGTGGAAAATTCGGTTGGGCATTGAGACATATCAATGATTCTCCTCCCAACCATTGACAAACTACAATTGCAGTTTTCACCCACTAGCTCATGAAGAATCTCCCCATGATCAAACATTCAGGGATTCCAGAGATCTAATCTAACCTCCACCATTTAAGCATAACAATGTCCAGGTATAGGGATTCCAGAGACCTGATATGACCTCCACCTTTCTAGAATAACAATGTTCACGTACATGGATTCTAGAGATCTACTCTGACATCCACCTTTCTGGCATAAAAATATATAGGTACATAGATTTTAGAGATCTAATCTGACCTCCACCCTTCTGGCATAACAATGTACAAGTATAGGGAGTCTAAAGATCTAATCTGACCTCCACCCTTATGGTGTAATAGTGTACAGGTACAGGGAGTCTATAGATCTAATTCGACCTCCACCCTTCTGGCATAACAAAATACAAGTATAGGGAGTCTAGAGATCTAATTTGACCTCCACCCTTTTGGCATAACAATGTAAAAGTACAGGAATTCCAGAGATCTACTCCAACCACCACCCTTAAGCGGATGTTGCTACAGTGATTCCACCTTGTGCAAGGAATCCAGAGTATACTGAAGTCACATAGTTTCTACCGAGAAGGCTAGATTAAGGCAACTTTATGCCTCAACCATTTCAGCATATGGGGGACTCCAAAGGTGTAATCCTCCACCCTTTTAACAAAAGAGGGACTCTAGAGGTGTAACCTTCCACCCTCAGTTAGTTTGGGTTCCTATAAAACTAAATGATAGATTTTCATACTTTCATAAGTGCTCACGAGCTGCCAATCAACTAGTTAAGTCAAGGCTCTTATGAAGCCTTATATTGTTTAATAGTTATCAAGCTCTATTTGATGAATTCCTTAGACTTATACAACAACTCAAACATACGAACTAGGCCCAGGATCTAGTCAATTCTACCATAACCAAATTTACATGGACATGCAAAAATTAAGTCACTACATATTCCGAGTTAATTTCAAAGAAAAACACATAAACTATTAAGGCATGCCATCTAATCGAGTTCCCTGATGAAGGTAGAAATTTTAAGAGAATTACCATATTTATAAGGGCCAAAGGTATGTAGTGGCTAACCTGCTGTCCCTTTGGTGTTGAGGACATGACTCTAAATCTTATGCAATTTCCCCTCCTGCAACAATATATTTTTGGTTCGGTCCTTCAAATCCTTTTTTTTTCTCTCTATTGTCTTTGTTTTCCCTCTACCTTGCTACCTCCATTGTTTTCTCTTTCCGTTTTTCCTTTTTTTTGTGCCCTCACTTTCCTCCTTCCCTTTGCTTTCTACTGCTTGGTCTCAACCCCAGTTAGTTAGGGCTCATTTTTTTTTTGTTGTAATTCGCTTTACATATATTCATGTATCATCTTTCCAATATTATTGATGCCGCTCACCCATGTAATTACGAACATGATTATGTTTTCAATGTTCGCACATGTAATCACAATTGTGAATTTGAGCATGACCATATTCACACCATTGTAAGGAATTCCACGAAAGCATGCCATTTATTCTAATATAATAGAACCATGAAACAATTGTTGTAACCAACATCATAATTTCATATCTGCGAGATGATTGGGGTCATTATAGGTAATCATATCTAAGGATAGTGATCATGCTCTAATGAGGAAGACCACCTTAGGCTAGAATTAAGGAGCCTTGGGGACGGGAAAGGACTTGAAATGGAACACTACAATAAATTGAGACGAGAGGGAAAAATTAAATACAGTTTAATTTTATTTTATGATCCCTGAGACACTCGTAAATTCTCTCATAAGCCTAATTTATCCTTATATGAGTTAGTTTGAGAAAAGGGACAATAACTACTATTGATGACTACTTCAAATGGACTTAGGAAAATGAAACCTCGTTTCAGAAGGGGGTCTTGAAGGGAAACTATGGAAACTTATGTATTGAGAATGAGATAGTGACTCTTGCACGTGATGTTGAAATATTACTAATACTTTTAATAGGCCTATGGATGTAATTTCCATAGGGAATTTTCTAGGGAGATGAAAGTGGTAGTAAGATCCTTGTTGAATAAGGGGGCTACCACAAATAAGTGGTATTTTTTCCAAGGGGCCATAAAGAGGTAGTAGGATCCATGTTGAACTAATTATTGTATGATTTTCTTACCCTACTTCTTATCCTCATTGGCATTTGAGGCTTACTCAAGGGACCCTTATCTAAACAATGATTTTCTATTCGTAGTTAGGAAATATCACCTTAGATAAATCCTCCCCTACCTCCATGGCATGAGAATGAATATGAAACCTTACTTGGAACTAACTCAGATTTGAAACCGTAAACACAAGAAACTTAAATTATCTTTCATATTCTGTGAGTTAATTATGATGTCTTATTTTAATATATGATTAATGAAAATATATTGCATTATTTTATGGTGACATTTTTAGTTATGATATATTGCATTATTTTATGGAACTAACTTTTGAATTATGATATGCTAGTATGATGTTTTTCTTTGTTTTCCTATGGATTATCCTACCCTACAGTTAAGAGAAAAAAATTGTTGTATTCAATAGTAACATCCATGCAAGTTAGTCAAAATTATTATTAGAGCAAGGGGAAATCAGAAATGGGAAACACTTTTTGTAATTAGGGTTTTATGGTTAATAAGTGTTGGGAGAACTAAAATTAATAGAAAAAGTTATAAAAAAATAGCATGAATTACCTTAATACCATACTTTTTAATGTAAAAAAATAGAGAAAAATGATTGCTAACTATGAAAATGTTGGTTGATACCTAAAAAACTAAAATGTTTTTATCTAAAAAAATTAGAGAAAATAATTGCTAACTATGAAAATCTTGACGGATACCTAAAAAACTAAAATGTCAAAAAATAAAGAAAATTATTTTGCTTCATATTAAAATAAATATATTTACTTTATATGTGACTTTTCTTATTATCAAAGCCTAAAGTTATACATATTTTTTGATAAAAAAATTGTATCTATGATGAAGTATTCTTTATAAACATTACAATTGTGTTCTTCAAACATTTTATCTTATGGTTATTTTACTAAGAAAAATAATAAAAAATGAAAAGGATAAATTTAAAATTATTTCGTAAAAATAAATAGTAAAACCATACACTTTAAATACTCTTATCAATTTTTAAGAAAAACACTTATTGATAATAATATAGTTAATTTTGAGTAGCAAATAATATTGGTAAAAATCTCAAATTATTTTTTTACAATATATTTTTATTTTTATTTGAATAGTAATACTACTATGAATAATTATCATAATAAATCATATTTTGTAATTCTATTTAGCCATTACCATTTAGAAATGTAATTTTCACAAAACCAAATTGAAACTTTTTAACTTCTTACCCAAATGGCCAAGTTACCACCTATACAAACATACGTAAGCAGATGTCATCAAATTTTGATTGCATAAATGGATGATGGCCCGTAGAAATTATTATTAAATACTGATGGTGGACCAGTGGTGGGAGTGTTTTCCATCTGGATGCGATGTATTTGGCTTACTATTTCACACAATAATACCCATCTTGGTCCACAACGTCAAGTCCATGCACTTCATTAAAGCCTACAAATACGCATTATAAATTATTTAAAGAATTATTTTATTTTTAAATTATAATTTTTTAATATTTAAAAATATTATCATTTTTTTTAAAAGAATGAATACAGATGTTATTATACTTGCTGTTCGTAGATATATTGCATGAAGTTGCTCACTGATTTGACATTAATTCAACTAGTCTATTTATTTATTTTTATTATTAAATATATATATATTTTTTGATTGGTTTACACTTTTCACAAAAGCGTAGTGATTCAGGTCTGGGACATTAATTCAGTACCATTTCTTTGCAATTAAATAAATGATCCGAATTTATTCGAGTTTTATAATACCATGGTATTCTTTTGCGCAATTAATTAAATTAAAAGATTCGATTTTATTTTGTTTCAAAAAGTTTGTGTGGGTCCCATTTGTGTGTTAATTCATCAGTGTTGCTTCCTCTCCACCATCATTGATGTTGGTGATAATCTTGTTTTTATGGCTAAGGAGGATAGGTAATGGCACGATGGAACATCACTGCAAGAGGTGGGATTCATAAACGTACAGCATTAAGTATGAAGATAGAGTTGATTGTCACATTGATGGTGATAATTAATTAATTATTTTTTAATTTTGTTATTTATAAATATTTGTAATGTTTTACAAACCAAAATTATAAATATGTGTAATAATCGCAATAATGTTTTTTTTTAAACTATTACTTATCAATAATATTAAAAAAAAAATTAATAATGATTATATGTTATTAACTATATTTCAAAACAATATAATATTGAAAACCATTTTTATAATGCCTAGTGCCTAATTTTAATGATGATTTACTGTTATAATCACAATATTTTATAAAACAAAAAAAAGGCACACACACACACATATATATATTCAAAATTCCATCATTTATTTATCAAATTGCAACATTTCTATATTTAAATTAAGTGGCAGGTAATAGCTACCATGTAGCATTTGTTTATTATCAATGTCACTGGGAGAATATCGTTGATGGCAATTTTCTTTTAACAAAAGCTTCTTTTTCGATGTGTTCAAATGCCTTGCAGATTGGGGATATTCAGATTTATTGTAACATCATGAAAGTGGGAGGAAAGATTATCATTTCGCCCATCGAGTAAGAAAAGAGTTAATGTAGGATCAAATACTATGTCTTTCTCATTGTAGGTTGCTACGAACTGTTAAATAGTTGTAATAGTCACAACCAACAAAGGTTATTTTTATAAAAACAAAAGTATTAGTTAAAAAAAATTATTGTAATAACATATATTTGAGGCATATACTACTGATACAAGAAAACATTTCCGATTGACTCATGACTAGAATGCATATATTACAATACAATGATGTTCCAATATTTAATACGATGTATATGATTAAACCATCACATGGGCTACCCATTCTCTAATGTTTAACATACAGGTGCATATTTTGGTGTTTATCCTTTATGCATATTTCATGTTAAATGGGGTCACCATACTTAGTACAAGAGATCTTAACACATATTTAATTTATCATTGATCGGAACACTCCAAACTTCCTTCATGTGTTGTCAAGCACTGGCTCTCCTTCTGATGCTTAGACACTTGGTTGCATCATTACCGTCCACTTGCATTCAGATTCATCAGATAGTGTGAGTTGCATGTGTTCGTTTGAGGTAATCGTCGCCTCGCCAGTCTGCCTCCAATGTTTCCATTCTGCCTCTTCGACTCTGCGCTCCGCTCAAGTTTACCACAGATAACCTGACTGTTATAGCTTGGCTCTTTGTTGTGTGAGTGCCTCTCTAGCCTTTCGACCATGGAAAAACCACTAATTGTGCTATTGTTTCAGAAGTTAATGGACGTGCTGCACCAGAAATTAACAACTAAGGAAGGAATTGCACCTATAGTTTCCATGTACTACTCCATGTTTCTCAACTGCCCATTAAGATAACATATCTATCTTTGTTAGAAATTCTATAGCTCCGTTAATATTCTTGTTCTACTGTGCAAGGTTTCCAATGTACCTTCCATGGCATGCCTAGAACAAATTCCTACAAGTAACATCATTTCTTCATATGATTTTTACTATTATTCAATTGCTTTGTTGTCAAATCGAATTGTCTCCTCTAATTCAGAGTTTTCTTGTAGATAATTCAGGTTTTATCCTTGGCATGGCTCTCTTAGGCTTGGCCTCGAATCCATGTTTTCTACTAATTGAGGTCTTGTTTTTACCAGGTTCTATGATAGTGCAGGCCATGGGGTCTGCACTATTTTAATTTTACACAACACAAAACATAAAACCACGCCATACTTATGCACATAAACTCGTGATGAATTAATGAATAAAATAATCACAAAAGAAATATATTGGCCCAATGCTTTGCCATCAATCCTCACACTACAACTTACACACTCTTCTACATGCCTTATGCCTGATAGACTCACCTCTATTTATACAATTGGATTAGAACCCAATGAGGTTATAGATCCTAAGCTAACTCCCAAAATATCTCTCCTAATCCCTAACATCTCTCATCTAATCTCTAAAATATCTCATTCAATCCCTTATCCCTAGATAAGAGGTAACTATCCATACTCCTCTCAATCCTTCCACAATACTCTCGAAGCTTCTTATATTTACAATATTTTTCATTATCTCTTAAAAACTATAGAAAATACATTAAATAATTAAACCCTCACTTTAAAAAATAATTCCTCTAGTAAATAGTTGAACTAGGTTAGATGCACCTGTATCATACTCCCAAGGTAAAAATAAATCATGGTCTCTTAACCATCAATCTTTAAGATAATAAGAATCATTCTGGATCCCAAAATTTCATTTGTAGTAAATCAATTACTTTGTCATGTTGTTGATGTTATGTGTTTGTCCTTTTATGTCTTCCAGGCTTCCAAAATTTATGTTGTAGTTGTCCTTTCTCCTTGCTGATGTATGCTTGTTCAGTTGTCATCAACCAACTTCTTCCATCTTCTTTCCTACAATATGTTTATTCTGGGACACTTTCACCATAATTATTCTAATCTCTTCAATTTCCATGTCCAAGTTGTCTTCTTGTTGGTAAAAATTACCCATTCTTTGTTGAAAATGATTGTTATCCTCCATGAATTCACTAGGATACCACTCATCTTCTATTATTATTTTTCTGTTCTCCTGGAAGTCATCCGCATTGTTGCCACTTTGCTGTTGCATTTTCTTAATTGAAATCTCATCCTCATCCTCTTTGTAGACTTGCATAAGTTCCTCTAATGGTTCCCGAGCTTCCCTAATTTCTAGCTTACCTTCACTTTCTTGCAATTCTTCACTACCTGCGAACACAAAACAATTATTAGTTTCAAAATCATGAGACCTTGAGGTTCCACATATGACTTCCTGCATCCCTTCCTTATGTAGCATACAGTCCTTTAAGCTGGCCACTGTCTCTTCCTCATCTTTTTCAATTTTCTTATTAGTGTCCATATCCGTACATTCATCATTATCAGGTTGTTCTGACCTCTTTTCAATCTTCACAATAGTCTTTAATGATTTTTCTTCAAAAAAAATTATGGTGCCATTTGTGGGAATAAAAACCATGTTCACATCATCATCATCGTCACCCAACAATGATCCTTGCTCTGGTTCACATATATATATCGTTGTCTGGAGTTTCTCTAAATATTTCAGTATACGCTTCAACCTTATTTCCATCAATTGTTTAATTGGCCATTTAATTGTTTTCTTTATTACCCATTTGTGCCTTTGTATTTGTAATATCTCTAGTAACACGTCTAGTCGTGCTTTTAATTCAAAAACCTCTCTCTCTTCATTAACTACGCCAACTGCTATGGTATCTTTGTAACATTTCTCCCAATCCTGCATCTTCATCTTCTTATCCTTTTGTAAACTTCACCTTGTTCAATGTAACCTGCAACTAAATAAATTTACTAAGTTTTATTTTCTGAACTAGGCCAATGGTTCACTTCATTCGAACCTTAATTCAGAGCACTCCTTTGTGCTTTTTTCCCTTTACTACAAACAACAACTGCAATAATTCTCAAACTGTCTTTACAATGACCAAAATCTTGGGTGTCGGGCTCCGCCTATCATGCACCCAATTACATTCAAGGACTCAAACCTTTGACTTGAATTAGGATTCTTTGACTCCAGACTTGGCATCAACTCTTAATGGACCTTGACTTGAATTTTTAGATTGAGAGACTCTCTCACTTTAACTTAATTTATGCAAGGACTTTTTACTTGAAAAATTATTTTAAATTCATATCATTTTATGGAACTTTAGACTTTGACTCCACTCAAGTATTACAAAAAGAAATTACACCTTATTCCTCCACTAAAATTACAAATTTGAAAAAACAAACCTCTCTCCCTTAATTTTACTTTTTAATTCGTTTTAAACTTCCCATAAAAAAATTATGTTGTCACTTTTAAAATGTGAACTTAGATTTCAAAGTTAAAATAATCCTCATAACACTTTTTAATGTACTCCTCAAATACTTATTTATGCTCAACTTTAAAAGTATTTATTAAAAAATCGTGCCAGCTTCTTATGGGTATAAACAAGAGCAACTGACGCAACAGTAGTCCCTACCTATATTAGACTACATTTTTACATATGGTTTTTATATCTTTCTATCAAATCTTATGGAATTTCGATCTTCATATCAAACAAAATAGATTTTATTATCAATTTTAATGTCTACTTAATATACAATAAACTATATAACTCTAATTCTAATCATATCCTAAGGACCAAAAATGTTTTAATGGAAACTTAAAATAATTAGAAGAATTGACCGTTGTAAAGATAAAGGGTTACGGTAGAGAGATAAAGTCACTTGACAAAATACCTAAGAGTTAAAAACTTGCAAGTTGGCTACATGTGGGTCTCTGCGTACCCTAAAAATATTTTGCAAATAGTAGTCGGTGCGCCTTGGACAATTAAATGACACTGCGAATAGACGACATTGCTTTCGAATATTTTGAAGGTGTTGCAGACATAATATTGCAAAGTATTTGCAGCCATTTGACCACTTTGAGAACTTCAGGATTTTTTCTTTTTTTCCCTATTCATTTGAGCCTCCCATCATTGAAATTGCACTTTTCTCTGTGTATGGAGAGGTGGGTGGTGATTTGAGTAACCAAAATTTACTTTAGGTTTGGGATCTAATTGTAGGTCTGTGGGAGTTTATCAGAATGGAGTTTGAAAAGAATTTGGTGCTTCTTTTCAAGAAAATGTTCAAAATCTTTTAGGGTTGAAGCCATTGGTTTTGTGATCTCATTTTTATTTTTCAATGTCTTCCATGTTCAACAGGTACACGAAAAAATGGCAACATCATCTGTGACATCCTCTATGTTTGCACAATCTACATTCAACTATTTTTTCTTTGATCCATAAAAGGACTACGATCACGTTCTCACTCAGATCCTAGGCTGCCTATTATAAATACTAAATACTTGCAATTTTTATTTACAAAACAATAAAAAGCATCTTAGGCTACCTATTATAAATACTAAATACTTGCAGTTTGAATTTACAGAACAATAAAAATCATTTTATAGTGTTCAAATTTCCTAATTCAATCTTTTGTGATTCATATTTTGGATGTGAAAAATCTTTTGGTAAATATTAAATTCTAGAAATTATGACAATTTAGAAAATATCAATATGGTATCAGTATGTTTCAAAATGGGTCGACATAATTTCTCTAATATGATTCTTACCAAAGAAAATTCTCATATTCAGGATTTTTAATCAGACATTTTAATAGTTTAATGTTTGAATATTTTGATATTGAAGTGAATAGTGACAAAGTTACTATTTACCAAATACAATGAAAAAAAATAATATCCCTTTCTCAAAGTTACTGATTTACCAAATACAGTGAAAAAAATTAATATCCCTTTCACAGGTGCTTGTAGAGGCTCAGCAGCATCAAGATGGCGAGCAGGAAGTGTCATCGCTTTCTCATTTGAAGGGGTCACTGGATCATCTTCACAAATTGGCAGAGGATTTGAAGAAAAGGAAGTCATGAAAGAGCTCTCTCTTCTTTTGGAGGAAATCTGGTGAGAAAAAGAAACAAATGAATAGGGATATTTTTTTGTTAAAAACCAGATCCAAGTGAATCTATAAGAGCGATATCGCTCCTTCCTACAGATCTAGTCGACCATCTTCCAACCCGCTAGCTACAATGTACAGTGTGATGCAGAGGTGCAAGACTGATGTACCTTATATACCTCTGGTGCATCACTGCCATAGCAAGGTTTCTCTGTCAAGGCCAATATATTTAGTCACATAGTTTTACACTAAAATTTGTCACCATGACATTTAGCTACCTATATGGGTTCATCATTACCTATTTATTGCTCCCTCAGAAGTCTAAAAACATAAAGTTCCCAAATCAAGTCTGAGAACTAGAAGAAGCTCCTAAAAATCCTAAAAATCCTACTCCCGCACTTTTCCTAGTCATTCCCTCCGATACTGCGGCTAATTACTATAAAAGTTGCGGTACATCCCGCACGTAAAGCTCATTAAAACTGCGGACCCCCATAAAAGGTAAAATAAAGAGAAAAGTAAGTTTTAGAAGCCCAGCTGGCCGAATATTCTCCCAGTTGGGGCCTTCTAGAAGCGCTATCTGGTTGAGCTTCGCCCCTTCCATTCATGAACCTTTATCCCTTCATAAATGGAGCTATCCCTTGGTTTTTGGAGCTGAAATCCCATGATGAGGGGGCTTTATCCCTTCCTTTTTGGAGCTAAAAATACCTCTCTTCAGCTATAAATTGAGACCAAGTTTTAGTGTCAAGGGTACTTTTGGATACTTAGTAGTTGATACTTACTTCTTAGCTTGTAGAAGAGAATTGCTGAAGAAATCATACTCAAAACATTTGGCATCATTGGCATGAGAGAGATTACATACTCATGGCCATAGTCTTATGCTGATTCAGAGAGTTGCAGTCTTGTCAAACTGAGGAAAACGGCTGTTCGGGACCCCGGAAGAACCTGTACAAACATCAAGGCGTCAAGGTTGTAAGGTTTCTTCTTTTATTCAAAGTTAATACAAATGGATTCTATTTTCTCATTGAGTTGTTCATCTATCTTTTGAATGATTTGATTCTTAGACTCCTTGATCACTAAGATAGATTATTGCTTTCGAATTATCATATTTTGTAGATGCTTTTGATCTGGTTTGCTTGTCTTTGATTGCAGATCTTATACACTGGATCGATAACTTCTGGAACGACTGGATTGAAGACTGAATAAGCGTTGGACTTCAGGTAGGAGTATCTATCCGTAGTTAATGAGAAATTCTTAAGCAAAATAGTCTAGAGAAAATGGTCTACATTTGTTTGTTTGTTTCTAGATATCCTTAGGATACTAGGGATATCGCTCTTGTCCACAAGAGGATTTGTCCGTGCAACAAAATGGCGACTCCACTGGGGAAATTCTGAACTTAGTTTTCTTCTATTTTCAGTTTGATTTTTGAAATTTCTTTGAGATTTCTTTGAATGAGATTAGCTCAAAACTTGATTGGGTAGAAAACTCAATAGGATCCCTAACTGTAAATCTATCTTTTTATTTTTTCTCTACTTTTCCTGCCTTCCGCACTTTTTCCTTTAAAATAGAGCGGTAAATTCTGCAATCTTTAGTAGAATAAAGTGCGGTACCGCACATTATTCTAGTAAAAACTGCGGATCTCTGGAAAATTTTAGAAAAAGTAGAAATTCTGTTTTCTGGCATCCCATTACTTGATTTTTGTTCTTTACCCAATTTGTCTTGACTGTCAAAGGCTTCTATCAAAAATTTCTTTCAGCAATTTCTGTGATTAAGTGATCTATTCAGTTAGTTTGTATATTATGAGTAAACAATTTTCCTAGTCCTCCCATTGCTCTGAATCAGAAACTTCTGTATACCTCAGCTACTTGGTATTTCATTACTTTTCTGTTGAGCCATTGAACTTGATGCAATTGTTATTCTTATGAAAATTTGATTTTATTTTCATGTGCAAACTTATAAAACCTTTAGACTGATAAGGATTGAATTTGATTTTAAAACTACTTTTGGATGCTTTGATTTCTTGCTGGAATAAGAAGAAAATTCTTGGTTAGATTACAAACCAGGCTTAAACATCATCCAATTTTTAGATAGAGTTCAAGATTAGACATTTATTTTAGTTTTGAATTTTATTATTTTAGTATTTTTAGTTTTCTTTTGGAAGAAGTTTATTTTGTTTCTGATCTAAATGATATAAGGAATTTTATTTTGAGCAAAATATCTTTTTGGAATTGGAATCTCTGAATTTTCTTCTTTTCAAAGTTTCTCATATAGGAAAGAAAGAATTGATATTTTGAAAGTTTCTGAAAAATATCTCAACTCTTTCCTCTAGTTAGATTTCATTGAAAAGAAATGAGTTGTTTATCATATAGATGCATTGTAGTGAATTTTGAGTCAGGTCATTAAAACATCATCAAGTTTCATTTCCATACCTATTGTCCTAAGAAACTGCAAATTAAAAGTAATGCTTGATTAAAATCAACTAGAAATTTTATATTTTCGAGGGCTCTTTTCCACCAACATAGCTTAGTCTAGTGTCTTGGAATATGTTTTAGTTAACTCTCCAAGACAGTATAAACAAACAAGTAGTCGATCTTGCGGTAGGAAAATCCAATTGTAGCATGCATGCTCTGGGAAGCTCCTCCTAAAGGAGTTAAGCACGAGATCATATCCGAACCAGTGAGGTAATCATACCTATCTCATTGGGAACAATAGAAGGTGTGCACGTATTAAAAACTCTAAACCTTGGATTGACCATTGTTGAGGAGCCTGGGGTCACTTGTCGGTAAACCTTGGATTATGTCAAGGAGCCTTCAAGGAGATTGAGCTTGTTACTCTGCCCTTGCTTGTATATCGGATTGTAGACTATTCCCCCAGGTGTATGTGTTCCCGTTGGTGACCTTAGTGGCCATAGAATTTAGGATTCTTTCCCAAGGTGACGGTGGAGGGGAGATCCCACTGTACCTGGAGTAGACATCAACTAGACTCACTTGGACTCTCCGAAGGGTTATCTTCACTCAAGATGGTTTAAGTGGATAAACTTGCACCGGTCTGTTTCATTAAGAAGGTTGTCAGGGTAACTGTTCCAACCGCCATTTCTGCATTAAAATTCTATGATGTTGGATTTCATCACCAACTAGTGTTTTTAGTGCGGGAATCTATTGTTTGAGTGTGGATTGATCTCTTAGATTTTTATAGGTGTGTGATTAATTTGATTGTTTCCTTAGTGACTTTAGGTTTTGTTTGAACTTTTTCTTTGTTTACGTGTGTTAAAAGTTTTAATCATGGCTGAATTACCAAGACGATCATGTAGAACTCAGGGTAAGCCCCCTGAGTACACACCAAGCCAACTAGAAGGACTTAAATCTCTGATACCAAATGTTATCGGTAGAACTGGATTAACGGAACAAGGAGAATCATCCATAATTATTCATCCTGATTCTGAAGTAAATCAACTGCAAATAGCAGAAAATACTCCACAGATAGTTTCAATTTCCGAATTAACCGAAGTTGCTTCCACAACAAGTGAATTATCACCTAAAGAACCTAAAATTTATGAACCGGAAACTGAATCTGCTACATCAGAACCTACTTTAGAATTCGCTGCTCCAACTTCCAATTATCCTGATTCACCAAGAGTAAGAAATTGGATTACAAAATATCTTCCTCCTGGTCTCATTAGTATTGAAGAAATCACTGATATAGAGGAAGAGGTTATTCTTCCTTCAACTCAGGAAACTTTAGAACTTAGAGAACGTGAATCAATTTTTTACAACCCTTTAGACAAGACGCTTGGTATTCTTCATTGACAGACTTTCTACAAAACGTAGGTCTTCAGTGTTCGCCACCTCGAATTCCCTTTTTCCCTACACCAATAGGTTATAGACCTCAGCGAAACATTTCTAGTGAGTCATCTATATTTACTGAATTGCCAGAAATTTTTTTGTATGGTGGTCTGTCTGTTCCTGTAGGCTATCAGTCGCTCTCTGGTACATTCTCAGGAGCATCTCTTCTTCCTAACAAACCAATGTCATCATTTGGTCCAAATGAATCAAATACTGGAACTTTGAACAATGAGCAAGTTTATATGATGTCTGGCAATATCCAAAACCTCGGTTCTCAAGGTAGTAATATATTGCCTAGGGGGAAATCTCAAAATAATCAAATACAGCCTGGAGGGAAACCTCAAGGAAAGTACATACCTTAGGGTCAGTATCAACCTCAAGGATAATACATACCCCAAGGTTAGCCTCAGGGTTAGTATCAGCCTCAGGGACATTATATGCCTCAAGGTCAGTACGTGCCTCAAGGTCAATATCAACCTCAAGGGCAGTACCCAGCTCAAGGATTACAACCTCCTTTAGGACAAAATTTCTATTCAAAACAACAAATGCTACAAGGAGGTGGAAATTATCCAGTCAATTATCAGCCATATGTTCAACCAAGTTACTGTCTGTCTTATGTACAACCTTCAATGGGACCTTCATATCCCTGAATGGTGTGGGATCCATCTCAAGTACAATAGAATTTACAACCAAATATTCAAGTACCTTATTATCAAGCTGGAATTCCAATTGGTTATAATCAACCCCAAAAACTTGTCCAACCTATCATTCAAACACCTGCATCTGGTCCTTTTCAACAGCTTGGTCCGAGTACACCTACGACTCCGCCCCAAATTTCTGCTCAGAATTCTGTTCAACTGACCACACCTATTACTAGGGTGTCTACAGCCCCTATCACATCCGCCCCTCAAACATCAGTACAGATTCCTCAGGTTTCTATTCCGCAGTCTAGACCTACAATTCAGACTATTTTTTAGATGCCGACAGGACAACCTAACACAAGTAGAGTTATAACAAGTCAACCTCAGTTTACTTATCAACTGTATTAGGGGCTGTATCAATATGGACCTGTTCAAACTCCAATCTACTTGCAACAATCGTACCCTGGGTATACATATCAGACACCTGTTCAACCCCAATATGGTCTGGTTATTCCTGGTTATCCAGGGGGCACTCCGATTCCAAATGCACAACCTATTCCACATTATCCTGGATATCCTCCTCCTGTGGACTGGTTTAGTCTCACAAGGTTATCAACAAGACCCTACCCATCGATTTCCATTCATAGTAACTTTAGATTTACCGGATTTATCTCGCCTTATGAATGATCTTATCTATTATCATCCGTATTAGCTGCCTATGCCGCATAAGTTGTCCAGTGATATCCCAAATTTTGAAGGAAAATCAGGAGAGGATCCTTCTAACCATATCATGAATTACCACCTTTGGTGTGCATCCAACTCATTAATCGACGATTCCATTCGACTTAGACTTTTTCAGAGAACATTAATAGGATTAGCCGCCAAATGGTACATTGAATTACCACGAGGCTCATTTACCAATTTCAACGCTCTAGAAAATGCTTTCTTAACTCATTTTCAGTTGCCAGTCAGATATGAAAATGGCATGGCATTATTAACTTCACTAAAACAATCTACGTCTACATATATATTAGATCATATTCATGAATGGAGACGTAGAAGACGTTTGGTAAAAGTTTTTATCCCGAATCAAATATTGGTAGAATGGTTTGTCAAATCATTGCTACCAAAGATCACTGAAGATGTAGCCAAAGAAGGAGTTGTCACAGAAGAACAAGTTATTGCTCAAGCTTAGTATCTTGACTTGGTATATACCCAGTCTAGAACTTTGTACGAGAAAATTCCGGATTTAGGTTAGATAACAGCAACTCCTTCAAGGTCTCATGTCGCTGATGGTGTAATCAGTTCAGTTAGTAAAACTAAGAGTAAGAAGAAATCATCAAAGGTTACTTCTCCCATAATAACTTTACCTGATTCACCAAAAGGAGAATCTTCCCTAGAAACTTCTGCCGATATTCACATTGTATATTCATCCACTGCAAAGTTGAAATCTGGAAACAAGAAGAAAGGGAAGAAAAATAATAAAGAGACTTCATCTCCCAAAGAAAAAACTGATAAAAATGAATCAACTGATGATAAACGGAAACCTCGATATCCTTGTCTTATCTGTGACGAGGATCATTTCACCAAGGAATGTCCGCATATCTAAATTCGTCAAAGGTTCATCCACTCCTGCTGTTTTGAAGGATCATTTTCCTATTCAAGGTAGCAAAATGATTGGATCTTCCTCTAATACATCAGCATATATTTTGATGGTTGCGACTCGTTCGCAAGATTATGGTAGTAAAAACCCTATTTCTAGTAAAGAAGTAGAAAATTCTAGTTCTGCACCAGCTACATCTCCTTCGGTTTCTGATCCATTGCATATTGAGAAACCAAATCCTGATTTAGTAATCAAACTGATTGCCAAAGGTGTAATTTGTAAATCAGCTTTCAATCCACATGTGAGAGCTGCTCAGAATTACAACATTGTGGAGGATTTAGCAATTTCTCCTTCAGCAATGTCGGCCTTGGAAGTGTTGAAATCATGTCCAGCACAAAGGAAATTACTCTTATCAACAATTGGAGCTGTAGATATTAAGGATTCAAATATCATGGTCTTCAATTTAGAAAATTTTACACCTCGTCTCCCTCATCAAATGGCTTTTCAGATCCCAGTACTAGTAAAAAACAGACATTGCTTTCGTATTGTTATCGATGAAGGAGCATCTACGTGTATCATGTCGTTAAACTGTTGGAAATCACTTGGTTCTCCAACACTTAACCAGTCACCAACAATCCTCAAAGATTTTGACGGAAGAGGATTCCATCCATTCGAAATTTTATAGGATCTACCTATAGAAGCGAAGGGAAAACCATTAATTTAGATGTGGAAGTAGTTGATGCCCCTCTAGATTACAACCTTCTTCTGGGTCGAAGTTTTTCTTATGCTATAACTGTTATCGTGTCATCTATCTTTCGGATAATTATGTTTCCTCGTCAAGGAAAGATTGTGAAAGTCGATCAACTCTCATATTATTCGTCTGACCCAGCTTCTACTGATAGTATTCATCACATGGGAAAAATGACTATTCCTTATGAGGATGTAGGAGTAGGTTTAATCAAAGATTCTGCTTTAATGAGAAATTTTTCTATGCCTCCACCTAACGTACCGCATAATATTTCTAATATCAATATGATTACATCAAGCACTATTCCATTTGCTGATCCTTGGATAGTGCCTTCAGAATTAGAACTAGATTCATTCAATGGCCGGATGCCTTTGAGTCCTTTTGAGATAGCATATCAAGCATTACAGTCATTTTTCGATTCTATATCAACCGATAATGATCCAATGAATGTGATCAGCAAAGAATCATTTTCAACGTCACGCTTGACTACAACATCAATTCCTGATCCTTTTCAAAAAGTGCTTCATACTGATGAAAGCATTTGTGAATTCTTGTCTGTAGATGAGTTACCATGGGATGATCTCACTACAAGAAAAAAGGACATTGGTGAGGGGAAAAAATGGTCACCATAAGCTCATTGGTGAGAGTCAAAAGAGCCTTCGTCACCAAAAATTGAATGTCACCAAAGGTGGCGTCGCTGAAAGTATAGGTGTTGTGGTGACATTCAAGGTCCGTCACCAATAATGATTTATAGTGACGGATAGTGACCGTCACCATTTCATATGAGCAATGGTGATGGACAATAGCCTTCATCACCAAAAAACTGAACGTCACCAAAGGTAGCGTCGCCGAAAGTATGTGTTGTGGTGACATTCAAGGTCCATCACGAATATTGATTATAATGACGGATAGTGACCATCACCATTTCATATGAACAACAATGATTTTTTGTGATGGACCTTTCATGGCCGTCACTATTGGTGCATATATATGGCGACGTTCATTTACCGTCACCATAAATTCATTAGTGACATCAAGGTCCGTCACGAATAATGACTATAATGACAAAAAGTGACCCTCACCATTCATATCGACAACAAAGATTTATGGTGACAAACTTTTAATGGTCGTCACTATTGATGCGAATATATGGTGGCGTTCGTTGACCTTCACCATTTCATATTTTGGCGAGGGTCGAAAAATGTCACCATAAGCTCATTGGTGATGGTCAAAAGAGCATCCGTCACCAAAAAATAATCGTCGTCATTCCCTATGAATATCAGGGCACGATGGAATCGAATCACCAACCTCCTGCTTGTAAAGCAGATGCTCTTCCATTGAGCTAGCACCCTTTAAAGAATTAGACTTTAAACTAGTAATTGCCCCCAAAGGTGCAAAGATACACCAAAGGAATAGAAAATCTAAGAAGATCAAAAGTTTCTAGAAATAATATGTTCAATATACATAATAAAAAGACAATAAGAATAACTTTTGATATAATCTAACAAAGCATGTACTATGTAGGAGAATAACTGAAAAGCACAACTAGAAATTTGAATCACAACACAACAATATAAAAGAGCATGGAACATGAAAGGAACGACTCCACAGTTTGAGAAATATGAACAATCCATGGGCCTGTTCTTATTTAATGATATAGATAACAAAATAGAAATCTAGATTTATGAAATTCAAGTATCACACAAGAATTTCTTGAACAAATATCAATATGTAAAATAGTATTTTTTTCATTTGGATTTACCTTCCAGAACCTATTGAAAAATTTTCCACAGAAACAACCAATAAACATAACAACATAGACCTCAGGAGCACTAGGGAAGTATTCAAAGAAAATGATGAAAAACATATCTAGAAAGAACTGAGAATCCTTTGAAGTAAACCATGCATTTATCACGTGACTAGTACACTTGAAAAAAAAGATCATAATAAATTGTGAACTATTCCACCAAAAAACAGTGAAATTTTCCACTAAAATACAGTTTCAAATTAATCACTAGCATGACGCTAACCTCTCTGCAAAAATAGGGAAGTTTCAAGACAATGTATAATAGCTTGCATGGAAATCATGTTGATAAAAACTTCCAAGGAATAAGACCACATCAGTCAATAAGAGTGCCATCATACTTAATACTATCAAAGAGTGGTCAATAGCAAAAGTGAATTGACAAACCTTCATAACTTGCATTGGTTCCTTATCCTTCATCCAACCCTAAAATTTTAGACCAAGGTTAACATTTTGAAGGAAAATTAAGAAAAGTCACATGATCTTGTGAAATAAGATTTTTATCACTACCATTAACTATAATGCAACAATTTTGCACAAACAAAGCATCCCTGTCTAAAGTGAAGTAGTCAATGATGATTAAGACTAATTGTGGGCTTAAAATTGTTTTTCCATTTTTTTTGAATTGTTAGAATTACAATACTTAGTAGCAGAGGAATTCCCACCATGGATTGGGAAGTTCATAACAACCACTTATGTAACTGGGATTGTTGACTATAATCATTTTAACCTTCTCCTTCCTTTTGCTCAGCCACTGAAATATGTGTTGAGAACTATTTGCTTAAGACATCCCTCATTAGAGTGGGCAGACCATTAGTGATAATAAAAATATTCTCGTAACATTTCCACTATCATTACAATTGATTTTGGGCTAAAATTTAGACTTATGGGCATCTTTTTCATGCCTTGTAAACAAATGAAGATGACAAGGGGAAGGAGCAGAAGAAGGGGGATTAGAAAACATCCACTGAGAGGAGCTTGAATTATTGTCAGTGATGCTCCATCTTTAGGGATCGCTTCTGTAACTTGCTTTCAATATTCAAGGCAAGCCAGAAAGCCTTGCTCCAATGAACTGAGTGCATGCAAAGTCCATCTTGTGTTGAATATGAAATAAGAGACACTTGATAAAATTGAAACATTAATCCCCGACGATGAATTTTTCAATATACTAATGAACAATCAATACTAGCAATTGTCAGCGAGGCAACAACCACTAAGTAGCTCCTTCCTAAGAGGTTAGAAACATTGTCCAATAACTATTTTGTAGAAGCCATTGAAATCACCCAACAGGCACCACATTGCACACAACATGTTGAGTTGTGGGAGAAAGAATCTTAAATTAGAATGCACCCTTTTGTGAGAGTAATGGCATTTTGGAGAAACAAAAATGCCTATGATAAGTGATATACCTGCTGGAGGTATAGAAATGCTGCCAACATATCAGGAGGTTGGTCCAGACCCCAAGAGATATCTAGGTAACAACCCCAAACACGAGTAGCTCTGAGGTTATGGCAGAAACATTGATAAGGAATGTGAAGGCAAAAGTCTTACAATCAGATTAAACTCATAGGATAACTACGAACCAAGAGTGACAAAGTTCTGGACATTTCCTTAGTCTAAAGAGGCTAGAAGCTCATGCAGCACTAGAAGGTTATTTTATTGGGCAAAGAGAATACTATGTGCATCTTGCAGATGCAAATTTCTCTTGCACATGATGGGAAAAATGGCTTGCAAAAATATGCCCTGTGTGCAGCATCAATGCACACAACATTCTCTTTTTCCCAATGCACTAACCTTCTAGTTGTGGCCAAATAGAACTTGGGTCATAATGGCAAGGCTTTCAGTAGTAGGCACTTACCAAATCTTCCACAATTTGCGCTATTGTACCAAAACTAAATCTTGGACCTATGCTAAGATGTGAGGTGTTTCCACTGCAAGACATCAAACAACGTGTTTAGCATTCAGAGTTGACAAACTTGAGAAACAACATAACCAGGGAGAAACAGTCTGAAAGAAACGAACAAATAATAATAATAATAACTCTAGAAGATTATAAATAGGAAACCTTGCTATCACTGCACTTGAGGTGCAGGCCTTCACTTTTTTATTTTTCATTATAATTTGCACAAAATCCCTCCAATCACAACCTGTCACATTTTTTCATTTAGCAATAGTTAAATCCTTTTTCATTTGGTCACGTATGAATCCCAGTGGACAGCTTGTGTTATATATGCCATACATAACAATTAGGAATCCAAAACAAGTAAATTCAATGTTTCAACTGTAACTTCTTATCAAGAAATGTTAGTTACAGTAATAGAAATGGTATGCCAATTGCATAAGCCATATGTATTTCCTGTGGAAAGGGTGATTGTAATCCCCATGTGAGCCAAAATCTCAATAAATAGCAACATAAAGAACTAGTATGCAGTAGAATTGTTGTAGAAACTATTTTATAAATTGGAAAGGTAGTGAATTATGGAATAGCATATCATGCGTACTACCTATTTAGTTGCTTACCCTGCAATATATACTATCATTTTCAGTTGGAAAGACACACCGAGTGAACCTTGGGATTGAATTCTTCTGACGGAGCAGTGCTCAGACGAAGATCAAATCTAAGTGATTCAGTGCAGTGAGGGGTAGAGGCAGTTATTGGTCGAAGGATATTCTCTAGGAATAAAAGTACATAACAGAGAGGCAGAGCCACTAGGAGGTGTGATACAGCCCCCAAAAGGGGTGATGCAGGCCCACAAAGGTACCGTGCAGTGTTTCCATGAGACAATCCGAGTTTTTGCTGGAGATCACGGTTTCTGAGCTGGGAGGGATGAAACTTGATTTTCCGAGAGGCAGATCAATTCAGAGAAGAGGTGATGCAATCCACAGCCATAACCACACAGGCTTATGCATCTACTACATAGGTGCAATGCAGAGGGAGCTGGGGTTTCTCCAGTTCAGATCCGGGTTAGCTGGGGCTTGAAGTGTGAGGTAACACTCACTATATTTTTGTCTATCGTGATTTCTATGTACTAGATAGCCAGCAAGGCATCTAAAGATTGTATTTAGAAACTACTGCTTAATAATACAAATCCTTAGAATTTGCTACATCGGTTTTCCCGCATTGAGTTTTTCCTGGGACTTAGTCCAAAATAAAGGTGTCCTATGTGTGATTTATTTCTTGCTCAGTTTCCCTGTTTTAGAATCATATTTAATTAAGTGTAGGTTGCTTCAGTAGTTTACTTCAATAATTCATGATGCAATCTAAATTGATTTTGTAAATGTAAATTTACATAATAGGAGAAGTAAGCTCAGATAATTGCAGTGGGATTCCTAAGATTGTCAGATCTAGGAATTTTCACATTTTGGGCCACAAGCCTATTTTCTCCTGATCAGATAAGTGGATGACGTGCCAAAGGGCTATCTTCTAGCCTATGCTGGTAGCAATGTTGAACCATAATAATTGAAGAAAATATGCAGTGATTAAGGAGGTCTGGGTATGAAGAAAAGAGGGTTGTATTCAGCTGATAGCAAACCCTTACTCGTGATCATTATTTCATATTGATTGTTTCAAATTGGCAAGTCATTCTTATTGTACTCTCTCTCTTTCTCTGTTGGAAATTTGATTTTAATAATAAGAATAATTAATGAAGGGTTTTCCCCATCTTGGGGTTTTTCCATGGCTTGTGCCACATACTTGTGTTCTCTTGTCTTGGCTTGTCTTCTGAATCAATCATACATGTTCTTTCTTAAGTTTCTATCAATGGCAAATGATTCAGTGCTAATAAAAGTATAATGGGCTTATATGGAATTTTAAGTTACTGTGTTAAGCAAGAACATGTTAATCTAAATTAACATGGTATAAGAGCTAGGAGAGGACAAGCCCAAGCAAGAGTGGAAAAAGAAAGAAATCGTTGGAAGAACTTTGTTGACTAGACTTTATGGATTGTGGAATGTTGCACAAGAAGGGGATCTCGAAATATTCAGACCAGAAATAAGGAGAAAACCCTTTAATTTTAATAGCCCTAATCAGAGACTCAATTTCAGTCCAATGTGTAAAGGATCAGTTCCGCATTAGTTGAGCTCTTTATTCGTGATTTGGATGGCAACTGTGTTCTGAGGATTCAGATGACAATCAGGTCTCTTTGTTTCAATTTTGGTTGACTCATGCTAATCTCTATTCACTCCCAGTCAGTATACAAGCCTCGCTCAACTTCGACATTCTGCCACAAGTCTCTCGTTCCCTGTTTACTGGTATCTCTCTTATGGCAAGCAAATAAGCAAAGTTTTTTCTGTAAACAAGATTGAAGGGCCTTCTTTTGTTTTTTTTTTTTGGCTCGACCTCTTGTATTTTGTAATTTTGGTCCAGAAAAAAGAAGCCCATCATCTCTACAGCCAAAAAAGAATGATTAATGTGATTCATTTGTTTTCTGTGGGGTTTCGTTGGTGTCACTTGCACTACTTTCTTTCCCAGCTCATTAACCTTGCATGAAGGCCACTCCTGTGGAATTTTCTTTGACTATTCCTGTGGCATTGAAAAAGATTTTTTTTGGCTTAGGGTGAGTTTTGGGGCTTATGGGATTCATTCTATTTTGTTACAGGGCCATTTTCCTTGAAAGAGATCGGTGGTTTGAAAGTTTTCAAATTCTAGTCTTGGTTTCAAGAGAATCTAGTCAATTGCTGGAATGAAGTGGACTTATGTTGAATTATAACTCTCCAGTTTGAAGATTTTCTACACAATGTATCTTTGGTGACCTCATGATAATTCTTGGATCTGCGAAGCTCTGATCTATGGCCATATGGAATTGGATCTGCAGCTCTTTTTTGTTCGATCTACATCCTAGGTTAATCTGTATTAATTCAGTGGCAATCATACAAGTTTTAATAGTCCAAACTCATCTTGGCCTATGACAGTGACATGATTGGGTGACTAATGTGATCAAACTCATAAAGAGGCTGGTTATAACATATGTCCTTTTAAAGGCACAAATCTTGCAAATAAATCACTGAGGCTAGTATTTGTCAAGTCTCAATCCTTAAAGCTCACTTCTGGAGTTTCCAGAGTCGTTTGAAATTTGTGGAAGGTTATATATATATACTCTATCATAGTCTCATTGAAGTGGAACATTCAAGCTTCATTCCAATTTCTGACTGTTTCAAGGACTGACAAAATTCTTGTGTTGAAGGAATTTGATTACAGTGTATTTTAATCTCTCACCAATAAAGGAGTACCTTCAATGCTAATAAATTTGAATATCATGTGCATTGACAGAATTTCCTTGATGGCAAAGTATGAAAGTATCACTATGTATCATGACAGTTTATTGTATAAATTTGTTGAATAATGAATATTTATCCACCGATATTAACCTGATCATACACAAATTCGATTTGCTGCACAACACATAATCTCTTCTACAAATTAATCATCACATGCGGAAAATAAAACAAGCAGCAGAACATCAATTCACACACATAGAAAAAAGCATGTATGGGGAAAGCTTATAGCTGAAAACCCCAGCTATATGTATCATATAATGGATGAGAAAAATTTAACTTTACACAATACAATACTCCTCAAAAGTACTCAGTACTGTCTCCAAAAGCTACACACAAAACTAGCTCAGTTTGAACCGATCACGGGTTCAAAACTCCTCCACTAGCTGCCTGCCTCTACTTCACAATCCAAAAGGAGAGAATAGGATGAACCAATTCGAATTCCTGTTTCTTGAACAGCGCAATCATCATTGGCATACTCATCCCACTGATTGTGCAAATCTCATGCACAACTAATGTACAACTGCCGGCTCTTTCACCTATCTCTTGCACTAGTCTGCATTGAACTGTACATGCACTGAGTTAATTGATGTGTTCTTTTAGTTGAATAATGAGTTAATAATTAGTGAATTAAATAATATTTAATTCACACCACTCATCTCTAGTGTAATAGCAGTTAAACTAATTACAACTAGTTCAACTAGTTAACCGGAACACAATCTCCATCAACTCCTCAATCAACTCCACCAAAACTCTTCCACATGAGTCCAACTAAAGTCCATCATGCATGAGCTCAACCAAACCCCTAGGAATAGTGTAATTCCTTTGTCAGCTGCATGCCCCACATCCGTGGGTCAAACTGAAGTGCTCCAAGAGGATAAGATAATGTTTTTAGTTCGAATATTATTAAGAGAAAATAATATTCGACTGTTCTATTTTTAGCTAGGAAGTCTAAAAATAGACTTTGACCTAAATGTCTAAAAATAGATGTCCATATATTTTTACCAACTCGACCAATCATCCAAGAATAGCATACTGCAACTCCTAGACCATGCTCCATATGTCTAAAAATAGACATAGTCTAAAAATAGACTTTTCGACAAAAATCACATGTGTGGTCCCCACCTTGTTTAGGTGATCACTTTCCAAGTAGGATCAGGAAAGATGTTTTAGGAGGCCTCCTTCACTATTTATTGTTACCATTTTCAACACTCCCTCTCAACAAGAAAGGACTGTCTTTGCATGCGACATGCAACTCCATGCATTCGCCCTGCAACCTTCACAAGCGCCATGCAACTCCATGCATGCGACATGCAACTCCATGCATTCGCCATGCACCCTTTGCATGCGCCATGCAAACTCATGCATGCACCATGAAAACTCATGCATGCACCATGCAACTCCATGCATGCGCCACGCACCCACCATGCAACTCCATGCATGCGCCATGCACCCTTTGCATGCAACATCTCTGAAACTGAATAGGCTCCAAACAACTCAATCAGTCTGATGCATCTAGCATCTATCATCAAAGTCTTCGACTTTTGCTTAGCTACTGCACATGTCATCAGGAACCACTGCGTTGTTGAACTCTTTTCACCCATGCACTCTTGCACTTTGCAATCAGCTCGATGCATTGCTCCGAGTATCAAGTCTTGTCACTTTGATGCACGCATCGATCCAAGTGATACCTTTCTTCTAGCTGCCTTTGTGGGCACCTGCATTAGCCGGGTTCAACTCATGGATCCACACCATCTCATGAATCCTGCCTAGAAATCTCCTCTTGGGATTAATCATGCATGTCGCCCCACCTCTCACCTGGTGGTATAGCTGCATGCACTCCCTCTGCCCGTCTGGCACGAAATTTCTCTGCATGAGTGGTTTCTTCCATTCCATGATCCTCTTGTGGCTGCTCCACATCCTGAGGTTCACTATCACCTGCATGCAAAAATTGCTCCCTCTCAAGCATCAGTTGCATGTCTTCCTTCCGCTTCCCAACAGTAGGAAGCTCCGTAGACATCCCATCTACTTCAAGTCTATAGAGATTCTTTGCCCGAATCCCAACCTTCTTGACTTGTCCCGTTGCCTTGTGCCGAAGGAAAACTTTTCCTTCTCTAAAGACAACTTCATACCCTTTATCCTCTAACATTGCGACTGAGATCAAATTCTTTGTTAGACCTAGTACATGCAATACATCTTGTAAAAGAATGAGTTTACCTGACTCCCTCTGAAAGGTTATGGTACCAATGCCGGTCGCATTGTATCGTCCACCGTCGCCCAACTCAACATGCATCTGGAGACCTTTCTCCACCAAGTCACTGAAAAGGTTCACATCTCCCGTCATGTGAAAGGAAGCGCCACTATCAAAGTACCACACCGATCCCAATGCACTAGACAACATGCATGCGATCAATGAGAAGTCCAGCTCAAATTGCGAGGCAAGAGCCTCACCAGCTGCAGCTCCAGCAGCCTGCTTGTTCTTCTTCTTCTTTGGGAAATTCGTGGCGTAATGTCCATGATCGTGACAGTGAAAACACTTCACTTTGGACATGTCAGGATCTTTACCATCTGCACCGGATTGAGAAGCCTTCTCCTTTCCCTTCCCCTTCGTTGATTTGGCAGCCAAAGCACAATCTTCTTCATCAGATGCCTTTGATGAAGATCCATCCCTGGTATTTCACCGGATCTCCTCTTGCACCAGATTAGACCACAGTCTTTCGCATCTGGGAAATTTCTCCCGACCATTGACACTGTCTTGATATGCATGCCAACTTTTCGGAAGAACCAAGAGAGCCAAGCTCACCAAGTCCTCATCCTCCACCGTCACTCCCACGCTTCCCAGCTCATCCCTGCATTAGGTGAACCTCGTGAGGTACTTGGGGATGCTCTCTCCTTTCTCCATCTTGATGTTTCTGAGTCTATCCTTGAGCGCCAGCTTCCTTTGGTCGCTATTTCTTTGGTATAGATTTGTCAAGGCTTTCCACATCAAATATGGAGAAGCCTTTCCATGCAGGCTGGACACTATGTGATCCTTTACGCCCTCCAACAAAATCCTTCGACATTTTGCTTGTTTCTTTTTCCATGCTTCCACAACAGCAGCATCAGTAGAAGTAGGCTTTGGAATCTCTTTCTCCATGAATTCCAACAGCCCATAATCATCTAATACAGCCTCCATGCGGTCTTTCCATGCAACATAATTCGAACTGCCTTCCAAGGCATATTCTAGTCACAATCCGTTGAAAGACATTTTCACCGCGGCACCAAGAACACAAATCTGCAAATTCGAATTCCAAGAGCTGATAACTCAACCGCTTCCGATCTACACTTGAGAACAAATTATGTCCAAACCAGAGATTGACTGCAGGGGCATTTACCAGATATTTCACCTTCCGAAGAAGGATGAATCCGGAGGCTACCTGGCCCTCACTACAGGCTCTGTCCGAGGAAATAAGATGCAATCACCGTAATAGATCTTGACAATTAATTTCGCTCTGATACCATGTAGAAATTTGATGAATAATGAATTTTATTCGCTACGATTATCCTGGTCATACATCAATTCGAATTGCTTGCATAACACATAATCTGCTTCTACAAATTAATCATCACATGCGGAATAAAAACAAGCGGTATGCGATCATAAAAACATCATATCTTCACACACATGTAACATAGTATGTATGGGAAAGCTTATAGCTGAAAACCCCCAGCTATTTGTTATATTATAAAGAAGAGAACATTCAGCAATACATAATACAATACTCCTCACAAGTACTCAGTACTATCTCCATATGTTGAACACAAAACTAGCTAGATCTTAAACTAGTCACATGTTCAAATCCTTCTGCTGTTTGCCTGCCTCTACTGCGCAATCCAAAGAGAGAATAGAGCCAAACCAAGTTTGAATTCCCTTTGATTGAACTACGCAATCCTCATGGGCAATCTCCTCCACTGATTGTGCAAATCTCATGCACAACTGATGTCCAACTAATAGCACACCCGCTCTTTCACCTATCTCCTCCACTGGTCTTCACTGAACTGTACATGCACTGAGTTAATTGATGTGTTATTTTAGTTGAATAATGAGTTAATAATTAGTGAATTAAATAATATTTAATTCACACCACTCATCTCTAGTGTAATAGCAGTTAAACTAATTACAACTAGTTCAACTAGTTAACCAGAACACAATCTCCATCAACTCCTCAATCAACTCCACCAAAACTCTGCTACATGAGTCTAACTGAAGTCCATCATGCATGAGCTCAACCAAACCCCTAGGAATAGCGTAATTCCTTTTTCATCTGCATGCCCCACATCCGTGGGTCAAACTGAAGTGCTCCAAGAGGATAAGATAATTTTTTTAGTCCGAATATTATTAAGAGCAAATAATATTCGACTGTTCTATTTTTAGCTAGGCAGTCTAAAAATAGACTTCGACCTAAATGTCTAAAAATAGATGTCCATCTATTTTTACCAACTCGACCAATCATCCAAGAATAGCATATTGCAACTCCTAGACCATGCTCCATATGTCTAAAAATATACATAGTCTAAAAATAGACTTTTCGACAAAAATCACATGTGTGGTCCCCACCTTGTTTAGGTGATCACTTTCCAACTAGGATCAGGAAAGATGTTTCAGGAGGCCTCCTTAACTGTTTCTTGTTGCCATTTTCAACATTTATCTCCTTGACACTAATGACTACAGTGTAAATATGATCCTGACTTAGAGGAACACAGTATGACCCTTTTAGTTGGTACGTGTATGGTGATCTCTATGTATTGGCAATATCTCTAAGCATTGTCTTGGGACTGTAGGAGTACCAATCTCAAAATGAAAATAAATCTAGGTTGTGGTCCACATGGCACAAGCTTGTGAGTGACAATGATATGCTTGCAAAGATATTATTTGGGTACACTGCTCATTTTATCTAGAATTGCAGTGAGATGGTTGTTCGATAGTTGGTCATGTTACAGTAGGAACGTCATCAATATAGGAAATCTAGTTTTTGACTGAAAATGAGAGTAGGGCATAAGGAAAATCATTGCCACAAGGTAAAACTATAATTGACAACTTCTTATTGGAATCTATATTATTTGGAGTTAAATACAAACTATGATTATTTGTGGTAATGCTATGGATGTTGGAGAATAGACATTCAAGAAAATTTGTCACTGTAACACGTCTACAATGTAGTTGTAGATCCTTTTCACCTTGGTTTCTATTTTCTGCAATGGCTTGTAGTGGTAGCATGATGCATGCATTAGATATTTGCTTCCAATGTTCTAGTGAACCTGGTATTTTCAAGAGGGTCATAACCTGTTAGGAAAGAACTCATTTTTTCATAAGAGGCATTCCTAGAAAAAATTGGTCAACAGGCCAATCTGCAAGACAAAATTATAGTATATTGTGGCTTCTCCAAAGCTTGAAACTTATTCACTGGTTGATACTTCACTAGTCATTCAATAATGCAGCAGTCTTCAGAAACCAAAACACAGTGGTGACTTGCAGGTCATGTTTTCATTATGCTAGTACAAGCTTAGTCTATTCAGCCTACCATATGCAACAAAAGAGATTTGCGGAGAAGCTTGCCATGTGCACTATTGGAATTGTAGGAAAAATGAGATAGTTATTTTATATATCTTCAGCGATTTTGAATTAGGAAAGAAGCCCTTAAAATGTTGACCTTTTGGGAAAATATGCAATGATGAGTGCTTTCTATGTCCAAGATTATAATGATGCATTTTAGATGAATCTCTTAGCTTTCACTGTCTTCAGATTTTTGAATATTGATCTTATTAGAAATTGTAAGTTAAAGGTAATTTTTTTTGCAAAATTTAGCACCCCTATGGCATCATAGGTATGGGCACCTCAACTTTACCTATCTCTCTCAGTTGCCATGAGAGAAACTAGTAGATGGACTTCTGAACATTCTGTAGAAGATCCAAAGAGTTTGCAGAGCTTGTCAGGCAGGGAAGCTACATTGAATACCATTTTATGAAGGACAAGCTTGGAGAGCGTAGAGGGTCCTTCAGTTGATACTTTCAGACATATGTGGACCAATGAACATGACATAAACCACTGGTGCTAGGTACTTCCTTCCGTTTTTTTATTATTTCAGTAGAAAAATGTGGGTATATTTTCTATAATTAAAATATGATGTGTTTAATGAATTTCAAAAGTTCAAAGTATTAATAAAGAAACAGTTAGGTTGTCATATTGCCTCTCTTAGATATGATACTGGTGGGGAATTCTACTTAAAATATTTCAATAAATTTTGTGCTAAACATGAGATCCAAAGATGATATATTACACCTTACACTCCACAACAAAATGTATTGGTTGAGAGGCAAAACTGTACTATCACAAAGATGGCTAGGCATAAGTTGCAGAGGAAGTTTATTACAAATAGGTTTTAGCTGAGGTAATGTTCAAAATAGTATATTGGCTGGTGAAATGAAATATGACACTTTGGTCTCAAGTTGGAGGACCAATTCCTGTAGTTGCAATGCTAGCATATGCACTTGTGAAGCAAAAATATCCATTTTTTTTATTGTTCCCCAGACATTCTTTAGTGTAGGGCAAGGGCAAGACATTCCTTCATTCCATGCAGATATATATAGGCCACCTACTGGATTGGTGTCATCTACAACTGCAACATTTTCAGATCCAATGTAGTCACTTGGTTTTCTGTACACTGGGCACCTCTCTGGATGCAGCTCTGCCTATTTTCCTGCTGTGTTTGCATCTTTCTCGGACTCTTCAAGTTCTCACCCATTCACTCCAAGTCCTTCTTAGATTTTGACCTCTGGTGCAATTCTTCTGCCCCATATCCGACATCCTTAATGGGATTGACAAAAATTCCAACTCCCAATAATGATAGAATATGGTCCAGGCTAAACTTAGATTTGAATTCTGGCCCAGAGAATTTTGAGGCAGAGGGTAAAGAAGAAAGAGTAGGATCAAAACATGCAGTAGTTTTGGAAGGTCCTTTGATAACATATGGGCAAACTAGAGTCATCCAACAATGATCAGCATCAACAAACTCTTTTAAATAAGGTGGGATTTAAATAGATTTGAAAACAAAAAAGAGATATAAAGATAGCCAGGTTCTGCAGGTGTTGGTAGCTTCTTTTCATGGGTCTGTCTCACCCAAAGGGTGTTGCTTATTGGGCACATTAAGTTGTACTTGAATCCCAATGTGATGTTGATAGAGTTGTTTAATCCCAAATGGCTTAAGCTGTAGATAAAGGTGTACTGGATTGAATCTGAGATCGATACAAGGCCAGAATTTCTCATGCAGATTGAAATTCCCATATCACTAATTTGCCTCTTTTCGGGAAATCCTGCTACACTTTTTACATGTATGCTTATTGTAGAAGTATGAATGGCACAAGCCAGGTGTTTGAAAAAATTCCCAAGCAAAATGTTACCGCATGGAATGTTATTATTAGAGGTTGTTAGGGATGGAAACTGCTAGGAAGCCCTCAAGCTATATTACCAAACACAACATGGAGGACTTAGTGGAGACACACCTTTCCAATTGTCCTCAAGGTGCGCGCTGAGATTGTGGCCCTAGAGCAGGGCAGGGAAATCCATAGTTACATGGAGCACCATGACTACAAGATATTTCGAAATTAGAAATTGTGAAGAGGCAGGAAAGGTACTTGACGAAATGTAGCTGGGAAGGTCAAAACCCAATGTAATAAATTGGAGCGTGATGATATCCAAGTATGAGTTGAATGGTCACAATAGTGGTGTAGTGAGATCTTTCCTAAAATGCAGTTGGCTGGAGCGAAATCCAATTCAGTCACTATTTTCCAGTGCTCTTGCTTCTTATGCAAAATTAGCAGTGCTGCAACAAAAAAAATGGATGATACATATGAAGTGTTTGTCAATATTCCAAAGAAGGATCTGATTTCATGGAATGCAGTAATTTCTTGTTATGCATTGAATGGATATTGTGATGAGGTTTTGGGGCTCTTTTATCAACTTCAAAATGATAGGAATGAACCCAGATGTAATTAAATGGAGTGCAGATATTGTGAGGTATACTCAATTTGGTCATAGTGTTGAATCCATGGAAATATGCAGTTGAATGCATGTTGCAGAGGTGAAACCTAACTCTATTACCATAGCAATTATTTTTCCTTCATGAGCTGATTAGTAGCTCTGTAGTATGGGTATCGAATGCATGGGCATGAGGAAGATGCCCTGACACTCTTTTATGAAATACAAGAAGCAGACATTAAAGTAAGCCATATCACCTTCATTGCTATTTTATCTGCCTGCGGCCATGTAGGACCAGTAGATTAAGGCTAGCATCATTTCAATCGAATTAGTAGAAAGTTTGAAGTGAAGCCTAGAGTGGAGCATCATGCATGCATGGTTGAACTCCTTGGCCACTCGAGACGCTTTAATGGAGCATATGTGACATTGTCAAACATCTATGCTACTTCTATGGGATGATGTAGTCAACGTGAGAAAGCTAATGTTAGATAAGGGAATTGAAAAAAAGGGAACTAACATCTCATTTTCACGGACAATTCCAGCTGCTGCTAACTTAGGATGTTTTGAAATATATCATAAAAACTCTTCGACAGTGTTCTCGGGTTTCAATGATAATACACCCTCTTCATTTGAATTTTGCCTCTCCAAAACCATGGAGAGGAGAGACATGGGGGAGTTACGACCATGCATACTTCCTTAACAACCCTCAAGGTGGTTGGAAATAGATAATCATGACAAGCTCCAAGCATTGGACAAGTCTTGGTTGAAGCCTTATGTTGTAAAAGACGAATCCATCAGGCGAGTCTTGGGCCAACTTTGGGACTCCGTTGAGGAGTTTTGGCGCATTTAGAAATTAACTCAAGTTTTTCTACAGTGCTTGGTTATAGAAAATCAGTGGAGCCAAAAAAAATACATTTTCAGGGAAACAGGCTCGCGTATCAGAGGCCAAAAGTTGGGTCACTGGTTTGAAAACAGGAATTTCTTTGTCAAGCAAATTGGATGGAGCGGCCAGCAAGGGAACATGACAAGTTGCTGCCTCAGAATTGCATATTTTTGTGGGCTTGTTTGTCTGTATTCAAGGTGGTTTTGTGGTCAGAGAAACCTATAGGAGTGCGTGATTTGGTCCTGCAACACATTTTGGGAGGAACTATAATTTTTTTAGGTGGTATTCTTTCTTATTCAATTGAGGACTATGCCATGACAAGAATCATCTGAGAAGGAAATGAATTCCATGGATGTTATAGGGATTCGAATAGAGGCTGGGAAGGTCTAGTAGACTATGGAAGTGAAAATATGTTTTTTATTGATACTTCAATAGAAATGGAGACCTCGTGCACCTCTAGAAAGCAGTTCTACGCTGCCTCACATCTATTGTAGCTATTGCAAAACTCTCATATATGCTTGAACATGGGAGGAACATGATCAAAAATTACAATATTATTTTCTTTCCATTTATTCTCTTCCTCTACGAATTTCATGGAAATTGAAATCATCACTTTCTTCTGTTATTTGAGCATTATATGGAAGGCTTCATGTAGTTGTTTCACAAGGTGCCATAATTTATTTTCAAGAGACGGCTATTCAACAAACCCTGATTTATGATTCCTATTGGATACTGTTACAACTAATACTTGAATATAATTCCAGAAATTATCCTCCTTCGAGATTGTAAATCATCATGTCTTTTCCCACGACAAGAGCAGGTGACTGATTTCATAAGAAAGGTATTTGAGATGCTAGTTGGAGCGTCTAGAAAGATTAAGGTATTAGAAAGATTCTTCCATAATTGAAACAAGGTGTATAGGGATGCTTGATATACTAGAAGACTTCTTGAACTTATTATATTTTGTATATTGTCGAATGGATGGGAGCACTTCAACATTAGAAAAGAAACATTGAATAAAGAACTTCAGTATCCGAGATAACGAAATTTTTACTTTTCTTATTTCAACTGAGGCAGTGAGGTGGGAGGGGTTGGAATCAATTTTCCAAGTGCAGATACAGTTTATTATATATGATATATATTATAGTCATTTATTTCTTTTATGATCTCAATCATGATTTCACAATATAGGCCAAGACAAACCAGTGATTTCATATCAGTTGATAATAAAGTGTATTGTTGAGGAGAAAATATTGCATCGGTGTACAAAGATGGATTTGGAGAATCTGGTGATGAATCTTTGTAAAAAAAAAAGTTTAAAGAGTTATCTAGATCACAAAGAATCTATATATCATGCTTTTCAAAATGAAGTTAATGCTATTTGTTTGGTTTTCTCTCATTTTGTTGTCTTGTAAATTTGTTATTGTTATGTTTATTATCTAGCATTCATATGCCCAGACAGTGACCTCTTGCCATAACTACAAAAATAAAATCTCTAGTACCTATATCCAATTACTGTAGTTGCTGGGAAAAAGAAATTCAGAATAATTTAATATGAAAAGAACTTATTTTACTCATATTGCTCCTTTGTGAGTTTCACAACACCTCAAGTGCCCAAGTAGGAACTTTAAATTTCACTCTAACAACCCCACAACGTATCATTTTATGGAAACTTACACTACATACCAGGATTGGATGCAAACATGACACAATTCATCATTTCCAATATGGTGCCAACAAAATTTTGGCCATCTCAATGGTTCAAAATGTTTTGTAATACAAGACCCAACCAAGTTTCATTAGTTGACTCTGTTAACCAAACCAGGTTTCATGAGTCGAAAAAGTACATATGACATTCTAATAGCTCACTGCGTGTGTTTGTACTACCTATTTCTTCTGCTCAAGGAAATAGGTATAGAAAATATAAATATGATAATAGATCAAAAAATAGGTGGCGGGACCTCTTAAAAGTGAGGAGTATTTGGGAATAAAAACTCATTTACAATAGAAAAGCTCCAGGATTCCATTTCAAAAAATGGGAAATAATGCTCTGACAGGTGCATTGGCTAGAATGTTTGTAAGTATTTCTTCATCATTTATTTATACTCCTAGTGAGTGTGTTAAACAACATATGCAAATTGATTTATAGTATTGCAACAACTGGTATGTCTATTGGAAGTGGAGTATCCATTGCCAAGAATGGATCTCCAACAACAAGAAAGTAACGTCAAGACAACATATACCACTTGAGTAGATTAGAATGGACTAGAAATGAATAAAATTCAATGCCATGTTCTAAAAATTGTTAAGTGGTGAGCAATAGAATAGGAAGGAATGATTTTATTTACTTGACATCATCATGTTGTGCTAGATGAAGACTTCTATTACATGATCAACTGGGCAAGAGTTGGCACATGTATCAATTTTTATCAGACTACAGGTATCATTTTGTTAATTTTGGGCAACTAGATCCAAAATCCATGTTACATTGCTCATATGATGATGATGATATTTTTGTTGGATTCCTCTTTCGGAGAGGTGCAAGATTGATCTAAAGATCATCTTGTTTGGATGAGAAGAACTTATATTTTGATTTTATTTTCCACACATGTGAAAATTTTCAAGGTTGGCCAAAATTGTAATGAAGGCTTGCAAGCCCAATAGATGTGTCACACACCCTCATTGATGGATATAAATTGGAGAGAGATGATTTCCATTTCATCATCAACCCATCACACATTTCCTCTTGTGATCTGATTGGTTCATTCAGCCTTTGGAGGCCTTTCTCTCTCACATGTGCGGATCTGAAGCAGAAGGAGTGCAGACTGTGTTTAGGGCTCTTTGCTGGTGCGTTGACTAGCGTTGACCATGGGTCAAAGCTTGGAGTTTGGCCTCCATTCTTGTGCAGAAAATCCAATCTCTTGAGGCAGCATTAGAGGGCACAAAGATCGAGGAGAAGGGTGACCTTTGACCACAGCCTAGACCTTAGTGTTGACTTTCTACATTGACTTTTTTTGTTGACCAGTGTTGACCTTTTTGGAGCTATCTTTGAGGGGTGTGTGTGTGAAACTTGGAGGATTGGCTGATCTAATGTTGGAGAAGACTTTGCTGACTGGTGCATCATGTTGACTGTTGTAACGAACATTATTCTCTATCTTTGTTGGACATGAAGAATTGTAAATTCTAATTTATATTATTGGCTTGTCTTCTGTTGATCTATTATTATGTTCTATCAGCATTTTAATTTCATGTTTATGTGATTGCTAAATTGAATCGGGCCTATAAGAAATATTGAAGTAAAACTGCATTAAGCATAGAACATACCATGGTTATCTAAATTTAACATGGTATCAGAGTTGAGGTGAAGACAAATCCCAAGCTAGTGTGAAAAGAAATCAATGAAGAAGAATTCTTGTCAAGGACAAATGGCCTCCTCAACCTACAAGGGTTTCAAATCTAATGATAAGTTGACTGGAAAGTCTGATTATCATGCATGGAAGATGTCCTTGGATTTGGCATTAGAAGGTCAAGATGTCATGGATTATGTGCCGGGGAAGATTCATGAACCTCCATCAGATGCATCGACTACCACAAAGATGAAGTATAGAAAAGGGGAAATCAAAGAAAAGATGATTATTCAGGATTCTATTCATAAGCACTTGGTTGCCCATATCTTCGAGCTAAGCATATCTAAAGAGATGTATGATAAGTTGGTAAGCATGTTCAAGGCTATAAATGCTAATCAAGTTCTTTTCTTCAAGAACCAATTGAAGAATATCAAGAAGGGCAAAGAAGAATCCATTCAATCCTATTTTATGAGGCTCACTGAAATAAATAATAATCTCTTAGCTATTGGAGAAGAAATAGATGATCGAGAGATGGTTCTCATTGCGCTTGGAGGTCTCCTCCATGATTGGTATGTATTCAATACTCCTATTCTTAATAACAATGTGATTTTGATGAAATGTTGACGAGATGCACTTAAGAGGAGACAAAAATTATGGAGAGAGATAATCCCTCTAATGGGAATGGAGGTGACCCTACTGCCTTTGATGCTCATGCAAAAAGAGGAACAATGGTGGTCTGATAAATCAAAACCACGGAGGAGCAGGGCCAAAAGGAAGGAAAGGAAGATGTTACACTTGTAACAAGTTTGGTCACTATGCAAGAGAGTGCCCCGATAGAAGGGACTCTCCCAGGGATGATGACAACAACAACTTCAGGGGGAATGGCAATCAAAGGAACAACAGGTTCAAAGGAAAGAGGAAGGCTCCCTCTGATAGAAGTGGAAATGGGCAACCTTTCAAGAGATCAAGAAATTCCAGGTATGATGAGTCTAATGTTGTTGATAATAAGAAAAATGAATATATTCTTGTATCTGCCCTCTCTGCTGCATCTCCTCCCAACACCTTGGATGTCTAGATGATTGATAGTGGTGCTTCAAGGCACCTCTCTGGTTATAAAGAAGCCCTCTCTAATTTGATTGAGAAGGATAATAATTTAGAAATTATCCTTGGAGATAATGCCACCTATCTTGTGAAAGGGATAGGGATTGTGACCCTTTATCTATCTCAAGGTCAAGTCCTCCGCTTACAAGATGTGTTGTACGTACCTGATTTGAAGAAGAACCTTGTGTCTATTTCAGCAATGGAAGAAAAAGGATTCAAGGTGGCATCTGTTGATGGAAAAGTACACATCTGGAAGAAGAACTTCAAAGAATCTCTTACTATTGGTTTTAGAGTTGATACATTCTACTAGGTTGGAGGAAGTCCGTTGGGGGCTATGTCAAGTGATACAACTCTTTAAACCGAGTTATGGCACCGTAGGTTTGCACACCTTCATTACAAAGCCCTTCTTGAAGCAAGGAAGGTGGTGACAGGGATGCTCAAGTTTAAAGATGATCATGAAGGTATATGTCAGGGTTGTGCTGAAGGGAAGAATAGAAGGGGAACATTCCCCTCAAGTGTCACAAAGACATCTGATATCTTGCAATTGATACATTCTGATTTATCCAGTATGCTGCCCGTAACATCCTTGGGAGGATGTTCCTATTACATGACTTTTATAGATGAATTCTCCCACAAAACCTGGATATATTTCTTAAAGAAGAAGGATGAAGCATTCAAATGGTTTTTTACCTTCAAGGCCTTGGTGGAAAATCAAACCGGGAAGAAAATCAAAATTTTGAGGATCGACAATGGGACCGAATATGAGTCGAATGAATTCAATGAATTTTACAGGGAAGATACCACTAAGAGGGAGACCACAACTATGTATACTCCTGAGAAAAATGGTTTTGTTGAAAGGAAGAATAGAACCATTGTGGAAGTTTCCCATGCCATTGTGTATGTTCAAAATAGATGCTTGCATTTCGCATTGGACTCCAAGACTCCCGAAGAAGTCTTCTCTGGTAAGAAGCCTGATGCCTCCCAGTTTAGGGTTTTTGGAAGTCCTGTTTATTTTCATGTGCAAAAAGAAAAGAGAAGCAAGTTGGATGCTTCTGGAAAGAAGGGAATGTTTGTGGGCTACAATGAAACTTAAAAGGCATATAATCTATGTGCCTGGTCAAATAAAAGTGGAGATATGCCATGATATCACCTTCTATTAGGATGTTGCCCTCAAGAAAGTTAGGATTCTTCCTAGCTCAAAGGAAGACAAAGAAGAAAAAGAAGCAGGGAAGCAAGAAGAGCCGATGGATGAACCTATGCCCAATGTTGAAGGACCAATGGATCCTATTGATCCATCTCCTTCAAATAAGAGGAGACCTTCATGGCTCAAGGACACTCTCGAAGATACCAAGAGACATATTTCCCCAAGGGGGACATTCCATGAAAGCAAGAAGCCGAATAGGTACCAAGGGTACCTAGTAGTCATGGGTACAATTTTACAATCTAAGCTTGGATCATTTGAAGAAGTCATAAAGCATCAAGTTTGGAAGGATGCTATGCACGAAGAATATGAGTCCATTATGAAGAATGATTTCTGGGAAGTGGTCCTGAGATCGGAGGACAAATCTGTTGTCACCTCGAAACGACTCTTCAAGATCAAGGAGGACCATAGCAGGAATTTATTTTTTAGCCCTCAAATCTGATGGCTCAAAATTCAAAATTTGTGGAGCTATATAATTGCAGGTTCAACTTGGCCAGCAAGAGTAAGACACTAAGTTTAAATGCATGCCCCTATCTTATTCATTGGCCCAAGATCAGGAATAGACACTCATTCCACCCCAATAAAGCCGCCCTAAAATGTCAAGGTCATTTGAAGATTGGGGGCATTTGGGTTTGCAGCTGAGTCAAAGGAACAATATGCCATCTTAGTGGCAAGCAGGCCATCATGATAAGGAATTGGTGAAGGGTGTATTGGCACATGTTTTTTGGAATTGGGAGGCTATCTTCGAAGACAATAAACTAAAATTTAGAGTTTCTGATTCTTTTTCAGAGGTTGGTAATCACCCAGATCCTAAAGATTGCATGAAGCAGCTCAGATTTATCGGAAGTCATCTGTGTCGTCGCCTTCGTAAGCTCAAGGCTCGGCGTAATTTTTTTTATGACAAGGAGAATGAAATTTCCACAGAGTCTAGATGTTCCAAGTGTTCTCGTCATAGCATTCCACGAACTCCATATGGGAGGCCTATTCTTCCCCTTGCTCTAACAAAAGGTCTTACCATTGTGGATCTTGGGACAATTGAATATAAACGTGTTGGATTTCATACAGACTGACACATATTCCCTATTGGTTATAAATCTATAAGAAACTATGCCAATATGGTGGAAAAGGATGGACGGACTACATACACCTGTAGAATTCTATACGGTGGAAGTGTAGGTCCTATTTTTCATGTAGTTCTAGATGACAGCCCTGAAAATGTCATTGAAAGAGATTATGCATCTAGTGCATTGGCTGTTGTTTATGGAATTGGCAAAACATGGCAAGATCACCATCAGCGGGACGGAGATGTTCGGCCTCTCAGATCCTACAATTATTCAATTACTACGTGAGCTTCTTGTAGCAGAGTACTGTTCCACCTTCTTCTCTGACTATCCTAATTTTGGATCCCACTCTTGAAGACAATCAATTAGTACCGCAGTTATTCCTTCCATTCAAGATGGTTCTGAATTTAGAGAAACCCAAAAGCCAATGAGTAGCTTTGGAGATCAGTCAGAGCAATCATTATCTGACTCATCCGAAGAAACAGACATTAGCGATTCATCTGATGAAGTGGATGGTTCTTATCAGGGTGTCACTTTAGATAAGATGGATGAAGATCAAAGTTTCACTAGAAGAAACATGTTAGTTCATTTGGGTGTTGTTTCCTGATTTTGTTTTATGGTGAATTTTCCAGACAGATAGAGTGTTTGGAAGTGAGATTCTGTGGGGAATTTTTTGAATACCAGTGTGATAATTTAGGATCATTGCCTATGGCTACCAGAAGCTTGGTGTGAATTTCATTTACGCATTGGGGTATTAGACTGACTTATAAAACCGAACTAGATAACTAGTCATCACCCTGAAAATTATCTTTGGGTCGTGGTGTTTATTGTTTATGGAGATTTCTACTAATGTTATACTTAATCTGTGCTCTAATGATTCATTATAAACAGGTGTTAGAAATTGTGGGGAAAATTTCAACTGATTTCTATCACATTTGATCTAATAAATTTCCTATATTGTAATCAAAACAATGTGTATCATTACGATCTATTAAAACTCCATTTAGTCAAGCTTCTAACTAGCTAGATTTGAGGTTCATGCTGAAGACTCTTGCCGATTGGAAAAACACTGGTCATACAAAAAATGGAATTCAAAAAAAGGAATACCACATTTATCCTAAGTCCCAAAATGCCTTGAAACTGAGCAGCCTAGAATTACGACATTCAACAATGAAAAGGCTGTTGAATCATCAAAAAAATCGAGAAATTGAAAAGAAAATCTATGAAACCATGAGAAAGCCTTGAAAAGCACTTGCATAAAATTGAGGATAGCTAATCCTGACCTTTTCCTGAGCCAATTTCTGCAACTTGGGAATCTCTTCATGCAATCTGGCCTTAAGTGCGACGAATTTCAGCATTTAGGGTCGTGACCACTGCCCTGTTCTTCTACTTCGCGACATCATCTACTTTCTGGTACCAAAAAAGCCAAAAAATTTAGCAGTTTTTCTGGGCATTTTAAAGACCGAGCCAGGAGAAATGGAGGGTTTACTAACCTACTTAGCAGCGTCAGTGTCGGACTTGAAAATGGTATAAATCCTCACGAAGGTGTCGCTGTCGGAGATCCGATTCTCCCTCTGTTTATCAATGTCGTACTTTTCATACTGGCTGCCTGGCTAGAACCAAATCATTATTTATCACCGTAATGGATGAACCAACGGGAGAGGAAAAATGAAAATGATAAGGCTTTTTGAATCTGTCTGTCTATGTAACTTTCCCCTAGTTGTGCCAGAATCATGCGAACAACTGTGACTAAAGCATCAACATTAACATGTAATATCCTAGCAAATAGTTGCCTATAAATGATACGCAATGCCCACGAATAACTGGCTACGATTGGTCCTGAATGCATCAGGTTCTTGCCTCATGGGTTCGATCATCTCTCGGTTCTTCGACCAGCCAGTTTTGTTTCTTCTCAAAGCCATCCCGCCGGTTCATTATTCTTGTAGACGGCATCCACCCGCGTGAGAATGTCGATTATGCTCATCTGCACAATGATCAGATCAGAGAATGTCCATGATGCTCATCTACACAATGAGATATCGAGCGCCTGAGAATGTCGATTATGCTCATCTGCACAATGATTAGAGAATGTCCATGATGCTCATCTGCACAATGAGATATGATGTGCTCGATCCCTGGTTTTCCGGATCTGTATTTTCCCTCCGAATTCCTTCTCGAGATTGATTAAACAAATTGGACTAAAAATTTGACTAAACAACCTTGATTGAAGGTTCGTAGAGTGATTATTAAGGCACAACAAATTGTAGGAAGAGATAGCAAGAGATAGCACATGGTTAGATGGTCACTATTCAAAATTAAAAAAATTGTGAGTAGGTTAATTTAGAAGTGAAATTGAACTCATTCAAATTTCAATTCTCCTTGGAATTAGTAGTGGTGTGTAGGAATTTGGAATTGCAGGTTGAATAAAGTTGTGGTTGTACATGGGAATTTTTGGTTATGGACTCACAAATTTGGTGTAATGTGATCTTACTATAGTTTCTAGTGTTGTTAGAAATGAAGAGAGATACAAGTGACTTCCTAAAAAGATGTAATGTCATCTTACTATGGTTTGTAATGTTGTTAGAAATGGAGAAATACAAGTGACGTCCTTAAAAAAATGCAATGTCATCTTACTATGGTTTTTAATGTTGTTAGAAATGAAGAAAAAATAATGGTGTGGACATTTAACAAGTCATTATGCTATGACATGATTAGTAATGGTTTAATTCATCTTTTATCTATAATTTTTTATCTTATTACTTTTTCACTATTTTGGCTTATATGTGTAACTATAGGCTTATTATTTTATTTTGAAGTGTGAGTGGACTAGGTTATTCTAACCTGTGATGAATGAATAGATTGAATGTCTTAACTTATATTTCCTTATGTGAGAGTACTATCAAATACAACGTGTTTATTGCTCCCCTTGCATGGAAATCCATTCTCTCTACGTGGTGGTTAGGTTGTTCATTTGTTCGAGATTCGTAAACTAAGCTTGGTGAACTCCAACTGAACACCTCATATGTCTTCTTTAAAGTCCAATATAGAGACATCAAGCAACTGGACTTATAGTCAACAGGCCATTTCCTTTGTAGAGTGTGAAGTCCTTTACTTGTTGCTTTGCTTGTCCCTATACTCTTCGCTAGTTATTATGCTCGATGCTAAGTGTAGGCCTTTGCCTTAATCTTCACTAAGCACAATGCTTCATCTTGTCATTGAGCACATTCACCAAGTAAAGCCAGTTTGCTCACTATGTCTACATTTGGGAAAATTTCTTCTCTTTAATTCCATTTGCTTGATAACGCACCTTTCTTTTCTTAGTGATATTTTACTTAACCATAATTATCTTGTCATTCTACAATGAATTGCACAATAGGATGAAAGATGTGGTTGAGATACTCCTTTACATGCAATATATTGCACATTAATGTAGAGATGAAATAAGCATTGTTGGTCCATTTATTGAATAGGATGATGTGTTAGTGCTTGAATTTGTCTCCTACATTTTAAAGCCCCAATTTCAACAAAATTCATTGTCCATTGGTATTTTCCCCATTAACAACAAAAAAAAGAAGGAATGTCCAATTACCTTTGAAAATGGACCCTAGAGTGGTATCAAATTCTTGTGATGTTAAAATCCTTAATGACAAAGAAAAATGAATGAGTTCTTTGCCCCCATATTTGTGGTGAAATCCCCTAGGTTCAAGTAAATCATAGACAAAGGTGTGAGCCCCAAAAAAGTGTTGGAAGAGTAATAGAGGAAAGTGGTAAGTATAAGGCATGGGGCAAAGGTTATGTGTTTAGTGCCCTTACTCACCAAGTACCCAAAGTGTGTGCTTAGTGGGTGAGGAAGCATAGGTTATTGAGTACAAATTATTAGGTTCCCAAGCAAGGGGATCAAGACAAGCACTAAGCAAAAGATGACCATGAGAGGTAGAAATTAATTATCCCACTGAGCAAAAATTTCATTGCTCATGGCTATTTCTTAACAATGAGTACATGTCTTGTGGTCGACAAATTGAAGAGAAATGCGAGATATAATGTAACATGAACAAGCAGGTTAGGTAGCCTAATTAACAGTTATGAGCTCCATCATTGTTGAACTTGCATGTTTTTCAAAGGAGAAGTGGCTAAGTATGCCATTGATTGAAGCTCCCGTGATACTTTGTTTAGCTCAAAGAAGGCCACAAAGGAGGGTTAAAAGGCTAAATGAAGGACCCTAAAAGTCATCATAATCAAACAAAAAGAAAGGCCATGGATTGAAGATCAAAGTAAGAGGAAATTCTAGTGAGCATTCAACAAGTAAATGCACAAAATGGATGAATCAATCATAGAGTGGGGGAAATGCAATATTTGAGCACATAGGAGAAAAAGTAAAATATATCATGTGTTTAAATATATGAATGTCTAGAAAAGGGGCATATACTTGGTGGTCGCGTTCTCAACAAAAAGGGTTTTGAGGGCTCATTCCACTGCATTGAGGAAAGGAACTCCACATCAACAAAGAAGGCATTCTTGGTTTCCCTAGCAAAGTGGAAGGGCCACAAAGGAAAGGAAATTAATGAGAAAAAGGAAACCAAGTAAACGCCCACTTGCTTGATGAACCTATGTTGAATGAATAAGAAACAATGGGTATCATTCTGTTGGGAATCACGATTGTCGTTAAACCAAAACCCGCAGGTGTTAGTCAACAATCACATCGCTAGAGATAAGGATCCACGAGAGATAGTTATTCCATGTTGTGAAACACACGAGGAGCATTGGTTTATCCAATTTCCAACAATATCCCCCCCAATGCGAGTCGGTTGTGTATCGAACTCGTGACCTACGCTTTGATACCACTTGTTGGGAAACATAGTTGTCGTTAAAACAAAACCCGCATGTATTAGTCCGCGATCACATCACCAGAGATAAGGGTCCATGAGAGGAAATTAGTCCATGTCACGAAACACACGGGGATCATTGGTTTATCCAATGTCCAACACATTCAAGCCCTAAGAAAAATTAAATACTAATCCCCTGGTAAGAGGGGATCTCATGTCTTGAGAAAAAAAGGGACATGGGAACAAAGTGCATGTTATGGGTAATGTGGTGTTAGACAAGTGTAGGATTGTGTGGATGTTTGATTCCCTTAAATCAGTGATGCACATAGAATCAAGTTGAGGAAATGGAGAGACTAAGGCAACCCCACTAGTTATATGTGGACCAACCAACCATTGCCATGTAGCACCAGGGCCCATGACTTGAAAGTGCATGTTGGCACCATTTTCTTCATCTTAATTTAAATGGATCCAATCTCACTAGATATTGCTGATTAGAATGCATGGGAAACCTTTTTAATTATCTTCCATGATTTTGTGTAACTATGTTTTGAAATTTTTTTCCAAGCTTAGATAGGACCAGAAGCCTATCATTTTCAATTTTGCAAGGGTGATGGTGATGACCTGCACTATGTTGGGACAAGAGATAAATAAGTGTGAAGAAATATCAGCATATGACTTGCATAAAGGATAGATGTTGGGGTGATTTGTAAAATATCATGGATATTTCTCGTGAACAAAATGTGTTGCCATTCCAATCCAAGTAGATATTGTTGATTAGAATGCATGGGGAACCTTTTTAATAATCTTCCATGATGCTGTATAGCTAAGTTTTGAAATTTTCTTCCAAGCTTAGATAGGACCACAAGCTTATCATGTTCAATTTTGCAAGGGTGGTGGTGATGACCTGCATTGTGTTGGGACAAGATATAAATAAGTGTGAATAAATATCATCATATTACTTGCATAGAGGATATATGATGGGGTTATTCGTAAACTATCATGGACATTTCTTGTGAAAAAAATGTGTTGTTGTTCCATTCCCACCAGATATTTTTTTTTTAGAATGCATGGAAAACCTTTATAATAATCTTCCATGATGTTGAGTAACTAGGCTTTGAAATTTTCTTCCAAGCTTAGATAGGACCACGAGCCTATCATGTTCAATTTTGAAAGGGTGGTGGTGATGATCTGCACTACGTTGGGACAAGAGATAAATAGGTGTGAATAAATATCATCATATGGCTTGCATAAAGGATAGATGTTGGGGTGATTCATAAACTATCATGGATATTTCTCATGAAAAAAATGCATTGTTGTTCCGATCCCACAAGATATTTCTAATTATAATGCATGGAAAACTTTTATAATAATATTCCATGATGTTGTGTAGCTAAGTTTTGGGGTGATTCGTAAACTATCATGGATATCCCACTAGACAGTTCATCATAACAGACCAGATAAAACTATATTTAAAAATGAATGAATAAGAGTTTGTGACAGGAAGTGTCAGTGAGTTTCAGGTGTGCTAAGGAGGGAGTGATGTCAAGCTATGCTAGGAAATCTTAAGGCATGATAGAGGCGAGGGAAACATGCCAAGATGTGCCAAGTGTTAGGGTGTGCCAATGCATGCCAGCCCAGAGTGTTTGGTAGTGCCAAGGAAAAACAAGGAAGCACTAGTCTCAAATGCATGGAAATGAATGAATAATAGTGTGTGACAGGGAGTATCAACGAGTTATAGGTGTGCTAAGGAGGGAGTTTAAAGGTATGATAGGTAGTGCCAAGGAATTCTAGAGTGCCAGGGCGACATGCTAGGATGTGCCAAGTGCTAGGGTGTGTCAATGCGTGCTAGGGAGTGCCATGGAAACACAAGGGAGAACTTGCCCCCCCGTGGTCCCATTTGGCCCCCTATGGTCCCATTTGGTGTCAAATGCCTTTCATCAAGGACCATTTGGGAATCCAAGTTCCCAAAGGATTTTAGGGATTGATAACCTCCTTCATAAGTCTTATTCTTCTCCCTCAACCCTTCAATCCCCCTCCTCTCTCCCTAGAAGATCAAGTCGCTTGCTTAAAAGGTAAGCATGTCCCACTCTTTATTCTGTCTTAGGGAAAGGGTTTCTAGGGTCACTTCCTGCGTATTCATTAACCTATACTCTACAAGTGACTTCCTAAACTACCAGGACTCCTCCCATCGGTGAAAGTGTATGAAGAGCAAGGAGCCTTAACTGTGGTGATAATGGGATAAGCCTCCACCGTTTCCCTTATCCTAGAAGTTTCCCTCTTAGGAACCCATTTTAGGTCCAATATTAGTTTGAGTTGTAACAAGTTGTTCACAACTCCATTTGTGAACAACTCTTTGGTATGCCCACTTTTTCCATACTATGGCTCCAAGATGAGAAGTCTATGGCTATGGAGGTTGCCCTTCTTCTCACTGAATTAATCCTCTACAATATAGTGAACTAGGGCTAGTTGGTTGGCCCACTTGACCACTAATTTATTCCTTAAAATTCTACACATCCTGAGGCCCTATACACTTGCCTTTCTACCAATCTTGTTGTCCTTCACAAGTACAAGAGTTAGGGCTCTTCTTTGACATTCACTTAACAACACTCCAACTATACTTGGACTACCATCAATCTGCCCAATCACAGTCAATTATTTTTACTGATCTAGGGCTCACAATATTATTTTCATCTAGGACTCTTCAAATCTTCCACCTAACGATGGTTTGAGTCATCTCAAAATCATTATTCTTGTGTATCGAAAATTTGATCTTTGTTTTCCAATCTATGAACAAATCTGAACTACTCCTCTTATCATACTTCTAACGATTTGTAGATGACTGAACGAGGGTCACAAATCATCCACTAACAGTTCGTTGACTAATTTTTTATAGGTTCCTTCAGATATCTGTTTAAAACTCTATGGATAGTCCACCACGATCAACTCCTGTGCATGTCAATCCATTCTTCATATGGCACATTTCTTCTTCATGCTCAATCCTTTTCTTAGGTTCCACCCTCCTTTGGATCTTATATCTCCACACATACTGAATCTTTAAACCATCTTGCAAATCTACGGTCTATATTGCAAAAATAAACCTTGCTCTAAGGGTCACAACCGCTCTTCTTCTACGCAAAATTTTCACAGTCTTAAGGGCATACCTTACGAACTAAACATGATAGGAAACTGTCCTAACTAGGGCACTATACTTATGTACTTCTAATTTTTGTAGAAAAAACCCTATCCACCCATAGAAAAAACCATGACTCTTGCCTCCATAAGAGACTCGACCTAGCTCATATGGATCCATAGATTCTGGGCATTTATTTGACTGAATCTTGACATGAACTTCAAATCTCAATGTTGACCCTCAAACTAGGGTTAACTCAATCAATATTGCACCTGCGTCTACTTATGTTCTGACTCTAAATTATAGTGCAAGCCCTCCCCCATTTATGTTGGCCTTTATCACAGACCTATAGGTCTACTAACCACCACAAGACAATATCGTATCAACCCTCTCTTCTATTTCATGTAAAAAATCTAACCAACGGGATTCAATCTGATCTTGTAATGTACTAAAACAAGATACTAAATCCTTCTTACAATTTGCGGAAACAAAACACGATCGCACAATCACATATAAGTAAGAGAAAGAAATCATCAATCGCACAACAAAAGATGTATCCAGGGAAAGTAATTGCTCAAAACCCCTCTATCTCTATTGTGTATTAATTCAAGGAATCATGAAACAATATAATGCTTAATCTTTCATGAGATTCTCCAGCACTATGCCAATTGTCTCCTACTAATCTAGGCAAAATCAGTCTAGTACTTAGCCAATTATCAACCTTCCTTCAGCCTGCCTTGCTCATGCAATTCCTAGGGAATTAGCTCCCTATTAATTAGGAAAGTCAACCTTCCTTGATTGCGCAATCCATCATGGCATCCCAATGACTTTATAATTTCACATGGGCAATTTTGTATAAATACAACTAATAGTTATTTTCCCTTTAACCTTTTTCTCAACTGGGTCTTCCTCGGAACTGACATGCATGCAACTATTAATAGAGAATTATCAATTATCTGATTGATCACTCATTGTGAATTAAATCTAATTTAATTCAGTGGACCTCTCACTAGATCATCACTTAGTTAGAACTAGTTAATCTGATTTTAACTCAATTAGTTGAGTTAACTAATTCACACCTACACCCCACTCATGCATCAACTGCAACTGGACCCCTAAAATATTAGAATCCCTCTACATGCCTAATATTAGACCCTCATGATCCAAAAATATGAAAGTTTGCAACAAAATAATGAAATAAACATAAACACAGAGATGCAATAGGAATAACACTTCATTTCATTAATACCAAATACTGAAAAATGCTTACAGACAGAATGGAAAACAAACTAGCTCAAGCAATGGTAGCTTATCTCTGAGAAGAGATGTGGTGGCCACATGCCTATGAACTGTGTTACAATAAGGCTCAAGGGCCTTTTTATTATTGAAAAATAAGAGAAAACCCTAACCCGAGGAGATGTAACACCAACAGTTTATGGGCCCCATTGGGGTAGTTGGGTAGCCAATTTCTCGGGGTCGTAACTTGGTCATATGATCTCTGTTTGACACACATGATACCTCGTTAGAAAGATCTCTCTGAGGACTACAAAAAATAATATGATTTCTATGAAATCACCAAACCTTTGATGCCTAAAAAAAGTTGTTTGGAGCCTCAAAACTTCTCTGGAAGTTCAGGACCCAAGAAAATGACAAAAATAGTAAACTATGCTATAATTAAGGAAACTGAAAAATTGAAAGAGACAATGGTGAGGGCCCAAGTTGAATAGGCAGGTGGCCACCAATATTCACCTCGATCACCTCAACTCCAATTTTTTAAGCTAACTTAGTCATCATGACTTAGTTAACTGACCCACGTTGTTATGAGATGAAATTACAATTTATTTAAGGGAAAAACAAATTAAACGCCTCACATTTGTCACTCCTGGTACATCAAAATTCCTCACTAGTGTAGGTGCATTTTTTTTTGTCCTTTATGGTTTCCAATTTCACTGCTTCTTGTTGCAAATTTCAACACCCCCTCTCAACAAGAAAGGAATTCAATCTATCCTGATCTGGTACCTTTGGAATTCTGCATGCAACACTTATCTAGTGTTGTTTGCACTTGCAAATTCTGAAACTGAATAGCCTTCGAACAACTGAATCAATATAATGTATTTGTCATCAGGGTCTTCTGATTGCTGCTAGCTATTGCACCTATCTACTGGACTCTCTGTGCTACTGCTAACATCTGCATCCATGCCCTTTGCATTGTTGCCAACTCTGATTTGTGCTCTAGTATCTGACATCCGTCACTCTGATTTATGTCTTCCTAACATTTGACTGCATCAATCTAACTGATCCTTCTTGCTACTGTTGTACTATGGACTCCTCGTAGCTAAGTTCGATCCATGAGACACCATCTTAATGGACCCTACCCAAATTTCTTATCTTGGGATTATGTCTATACATCACCCCATCTTTCACCTAGAGGTATGGCTGCATGTGCTCCCTCTGCCCATCTGGATCGAAATTCCCCCCTCATGGAGGTCTCTTCTTGAGTGGACGCTTCCACTCGGTCTCCTCTCTGCTTCTACAATTGTGGCTGCTCCACAACCTTTTGAGACTGCTTCTAAGGCTGCATGTTGAGAGTTAATTTGTACTCCCTCTCAACAGGCAAGTCTCTAACCTCTACTTTGCTCCTCAAAGCTTTGCATGTATATGTTACCTCAAGTGCATGTAGGTTCTTGAATCGTGTACATTGTAATTGTCTCGCCATTACAAAAGTTTCTAAAAAAGAGTTGATTTTAAATTGACGATATCTCCCTCATTCGAGCTCCGAATTTATTTTCCATTTGGGTAGTTTTTCGCAAGGAATCCAAATATGCTATTTAAAAAAAAAAAATTACACCAAAATCTTCAGATGTTCTCTGCAAATTCGCTTCCCAAAAAAATCTTGCTCTGATACCATGTAGAAACTCTAACCAACGAGATTCAATCTGATCTTGTAATGTACTAAAACAAGATATTGAATCCTCCCTACAATTTTTGGAAACAAAACACGGTCGCACAATCACATATAAGTAAGAGAAATAAATTACCAATTGCACAACACAAGATGTATCTGGGGAAGGCAACTACTCAAAAATTCTCTATCTCTATTGTATATTAAGTCAAGGAATCATGAAACAATACAATGCTTAATCTCTCATGAGATTCTCCAACTGTCTGCCAATTGTCTCTCGCTAATCTAGGCAAACTCGGTCTAGTACTTAGTCAATTCTTAGCCTTTCTTCAACCTTCCTTACTAATGAAATTCCTAGGGAATTAGCTCCCTGTTAATTAGGAAAATTAGTCTTCCTTGATTGCGCAATCCATCATGGCATCCCAATTACTTTATAATTGCACATGAGAAATTTTTTATAAATACAATTGATGGTTATGTTCCCTTTAACCTTTGTCTCAACTGAGTCTTCCTCGCAACTGGCATGCATGCAACTATTAATAGTGAATTATCAGTTATCTTATTGATCACTCATTGTGAATTAACCTAATTTAATTCACTGGCTGACCTCTCACTATCTCATCACTTAGTTAGAACTATTTAAACTGATTTTAACTCATTTAAATGAATTAAATAATTCACACTTACACCCCACTAATGCATTAACTGCAACTGGACTCCAAAAATATAAGATTAATACCTCTACATGCCTCATCTTAGACCCTCAACTTGAATTTCTTGAGCTAAATCAATCATCATGACTTAGTTAACTAACACAAGTTGTTATGAGATGAAATTAAAATTTATTGTCCAATTTATTTAAGGGAAAAATAAATAAGACGCCCCACATTCCTCACTCCCGGTGCATCAAAATTCCTCACCAGTGTGGGTGCATTTTTTTTTTTCCTTTTTGGTTTCCAATTTCAATGTTTCTTGTTGCAAATTTCAACATTTCAGAACTTGATGCGACCTTCACACAAAGACACCATTGAAATCACATGCCCAGATTCTCATGAGAAACCTCTCTTAAGATCAATCTGTCATAATAGAACCAACAATATTCCATCCTACTTCTAGCTCGAACCGACCATTAAGGTATGCAACATTCTTGTGAACCCTCACATGATGATCTTGCTCTTGGAGGATGGTCATGGCCTTCCTTTAGCAACCCTTACTCGACCCTATTACTCGACCTACTTTAGGACTACATCTCTCTTTGCCCCCTTGATCGAATGAGCTCATTCTCACTTGATGTAATTTCCTTCATCCTGAGGCCCCCTTAAATAATTTTTCCTAGAACTCTTAGGAACCCTCTAGAACTTACGGGTTTTATCCACTTAGACCTTAGGAAATATTATTTTTACTTTTTAATTTTCTTTTAGATTTTAAACCCCATATTGGGTCCAAAATCCCTTTACTTGGCTTCTTTTCCCACAAAGCCTTTTGTGACCAAAATCACACAAACCCATATCACTAGGCTTGTGGAGTACCTCCCAAGCTACACAATTCAACAACATAGTCTAGTTGTAGTAACCGTAACTTGGTCAAGCTCTTGTAGTCAAGCGAGGGCTTGGTTGGGTTCCCAAGTTGCAAATTAAGTAACGGTAGCTGTGAGGGCATGATAGGGTCAGGGCATGCACATTAGGAATGAAAAGGCATTTTAACACATGTTGGATAATGTCAATGCATGTTGAAGAGTGTTAGGGAGTGTCGGGGCATATCAAGGGATAACTAGGTCAAAATGCATGGAAAGGAACGAATAAGAGTGTGTGATAAGGAGTGTCAACAAATTCAAGTGTGCTAAGGACGAAGTGTGTTAGGAGAAGTTCATAATATGATTTACAGGAGGCAACGGTTGTTATACATGGCTCGACATAGAAGTTTTTGACAAAGGGAGATCACTTTGTGCTAGGCACAACATTGTTTTGCCTTTAGCTATTTTTTTTTATATGAGATGTGGCACACTTTGGCTACATGCTCATGTTTTAAAATATTCTAGATAATTTCATATTTTACATTGTTGTGTATAAGTTTTGGGGCGCTCGACTTGTGTCGGCTTATATCTTGTGTGCCTTGTGTATCTTGTGGTTCTTGAAAACTCTCAGTTAATGTTCCGTTGTTTATATGAACTGAACATACATGTGAAATATTTCCTATGTAAGCTATGTTGCTTAGTTGTTTTATGGCCATGGCTAGATCATGTGATCCTTGTCTTGGTAACTAGTCAAGTGGGACAAGTTGAGCTTGGACATGAGTGGCATAAGACGAGTTATAGGCAATTTTTAGGTGAACAAGCTGGCACAATCTACTTGTAGTAGGTGCAATTGGTCAATTTGTTGCAGTTGAAGTAAGCAAATATTGTCACATGAACTGCAGTAGCCAAGGAATTGATTGGGTTCCCAAGTCATGAAAACATGTAGAGGCTAACTGTGAGGACATGAGTACCAAGGCATGCTAGGGAATGCTAAGATGTGTCAGATAGTCCAAAGGCATGTCAAACATGCTAAGATGTGCCAAGTGATAAGGCATGCCAAGATGTGCAAGGGTGTGTCAATGCATGCCAGGGATTTTCAAGGCAAAAAAAGGGAGAAACAAGTTAAACTACAAGGAAATGAGCACATAAGAGGGCTAATAATTCATCAATTTACCTTTTCCAAGAGGGGCATGCTAGGCACACCAACACTAGGTGCCAATAGATGCTAAGTGCAAAGTATTAGTGCATTATAAGTGCCAAGTCTTCCTTTGTTGCTTCTCATCTACTTTCCAATAGTTGATCTCAAATAAATTTAATATTAAACCATGCCAAATTATACCAAGACATGTCAACGTATTCCATACATGCTAAGAATTTCCAAGCGCCAACACGTGCCAAGTGCCAATATGTGTCACATTATGTTATTCATGCTATGAAGTGGAAGGGCATGTTGAAGAGTGCTAAGGTGTGCTAGAGAGTGCTAATGCATATTGAGGAGTGTTAAGGAGTACTAGGACAAAACATTAAGAGAGCACTAGGTCAAAATTCATGGAAGTTAATGAATACAAGGAACGTGTGCCAAGGACTAGTGTTAATGAGTGCTAGTTGTCATGCCAAGGAGGGAGTGACAAGGTATGATAAGGATTGGTAGGGCATGCTAGTGAATATCAAGGCATGTTAATAAGTCTCAAAGTGTGCTTGGGAGTTCCAGGGTGTGCTAATTATATGTGCCAAATAGTGCCAAGATATGCCAATACATGCCAGGTGCTAAGGATGTGTAGGGTGCTAGGGTATGTCAATATGTGTCAAGAAGTTTTAAGGAAATAAAAGGAAGAACCAATAATAAGGTTAATAAGTCGGGACTTTATATTTTACAAAAGTGGAATGCTAACCACACTAATAATAGGTCCCAATACATGCCAAGTGGCATTGTGTGCCAATTGCCAATGTATGTCAATGCATTCAACCAAGTGTTCCAGGGCATGCTAGGGACTAAAAGCATGCCAACACATTCTAGGAGAGTTATATGCTTTGCTAGCGCATGCCACCATGTGCTTGAGCATTAGTGTCATGAAAATATGTTATAGGTACAAAGATGTTCCAAGACATGTGAGGTGATAAGAAATGCTAGTGTGTGCCAAAGCATTAATTTAAGGTGTGCTTGTATTGTTGAGGAGTGCTAGGTCTTTCTCATTAATAGAATTGACAGAGCTTGATTATGTATTAAATAATATATTTCCTACACACACTAGTGGGACTTTATCTAAATGGAATTTTCTAGATAATAAACTTAATAGATATGAATCATGTGTTGACCCATAGGAAAACTCTATTCGACTAGTCATTACTTAAGGGAAATGATACACACTAATTACTTATTATAAAATTGGCTAACTCTAACCACTATGGCCTTGCACATATTATAAAAAAGACTCCACAATAATGGTATTAAATCATTATCTTTTGACAAAAAAAATATTAAAAAGAACATAACGTCATCAAAAACTCATTGGAATGATCAATTGTGACGAACATTTTTTGACCGTCACCAAAAGTAACAAAAATAGCATCGGTGAGGGTCATTAAAAGTTTGTCACTAGAAGTGTCACCAAAGAGAGAATTAGTGATGGGCCTTTAACGACCCTCACCAAAAGTGTCATTAAAAATGGCTTTGGTGACAGACGTTAAAGGACCATCACTATATACACTTACAACGACGCTTTTTTAAGGACTATCACCATATGCGACATTGGTGACGGACCTTAAAGGTCCGTCACAAGCATGACCCACACCAATGTCCATTTTTCTTGTAGTGTCTTCATCATAGGTCATCATTTTTATCTGAGCTTGTTAAATTTCAAAAATAAATTTTCCTCTATTTTTACAACTGACTATGTCAAGGAACCTCAGAGTCCAATCTCGATCACAAATTTGGATTCTGAAGTAAATTTGGGGAATATTTATTCTACCATTCCTATTGACATCTTAGTGAAACCTATAATTATTGAAAAAATTCATATAGGTGCTTCATGTACGCCAGATGAAATTTCTACATATAAAGCCCTATTTCAAGAATTCTGCGACATATTTTCCTGGTCTTATGAAGAAATTCTAGGAATCGATCCCAACATTTTCATTCATGAAATAAAGACTTACCCGGATACTAAACCTGTCAAACAATGATTACGTCTGATACATCCATGAAAAGTTGCTGCCATTAAAGCCGAAGTTGAGAAATTACTAAGAGAAGGTTTTATTTATTCGATCCCGTTAACGAATTGGGTATCTAATATCGTTTCTGTTACGAAAAAACAAGGAACAATACGAGTATGTGTTGACTATAGGGATATTAAAAAATATTTTCCTAAAGACAATTATCCAACTCCTTATATTGACCAAATTATTGATGATTGTGCTGGAAATGAAATCTATTCATTCATGGACATATTTTATGGATACAATCAAATAAACATACTCGTTGTCGATCAACCAAAAACAACGTTCATTTGTCCTTGGGGAACGTTTGCTTACTGTAAATTACCTTTCGGATTAAAGAATGCTGGGGCAACTTTTCAAAGGGCAATGTCCTATGCTTTTCATGACATTAAACACATTATGCAACCTTATCTAGATGATTTACCTGCTCATTCATTACACAGGGAAGATCATCCTACTCACTTACGAGTAATTTTTATGAGATGTACGTATTATAAGATTCGATTGAATCCACAAACGTGTTTTTTTTGTGTACAATCTGGTAGGTTACTGGGATTTTTCATTTCGAAAGAAGGCATTCGTGTCGACCCTTCGAAGGTTGAGGCCATTATCAATTTACCTCCTCCTTCCTCACTCCGTCAACTCCAAAGTTTGCAAGAGAAAGAAAATTTTTTGCGTAGATTCATCTAGAACTATGCTGAGTTAACCAAAGGTTTTACGAGGCTTTTGAAACAAAATATTCCTTTCATTTGGGATGAGACCGCTGATCGATATTTTGATGCTTTAAAACATGTGTTGACCCATGCACCGTTACTGCATCCACCAAATTATAGCCAGGATTACCTTTTATACTTAGCAGCCTCTGATTCCACTATTGGATTGGTATTAGTTCAGGAAGATGAATTCCACAACGAACATGTGATTTACTATCTCAATCGAAATCTCAATCCTACAGAGATTAAATACTCACATGTGGAGAAATTGGCCTTGGCAGCAGTTCAAGCTGTCCAAAATTTTCGTCATTACATTTTGTTACGAAAAACAACTGTGATTTCCAATTGTAACCCGATGACGTACATTTTGACTAAAAAATTACTCGGGGGAAAATACTCGAAATGGATAGTTATCCTTCAAGAGTTTGATTTAGAATTTGAAAAATCTAAATCAAAGAAATCACCAGTGTTCGCGGAACTAATGTGTGACTTCCCAAATACTGAAACAGAAACTGTGGTAGAGCATCCGGTCGCTAATTAATCTCTGTTTCTTATCAATATGTTATATCCTTTGTATGGAGATATCATCATTTATCTCCAAACCAAAACTTTTCAGCCTGAACTTTCATGTTCACATCAACAAAAGATTCGTTACCAATCCCAAAAATTCAATATTGTTGGAGACATGCTTTATCGTCGTGGTGTGGATTCTATATTTCAACGCTATTTAACTCATGAAGAGGTTGAATGAGTTTTGAATGAATGCCATTCTAGTGCATGTGGCGATCATATGTTTGGGTATGCCACAGCCCAAAAGATATTGCGCGCTGGTTATTTTTGGCCTTCGTTATTTAAAGATTGTATTCTTGCAGTCTGAAATGCCACAATTGTCAAATTTTTGATCGGAAGATGAGTGCACCACCCACTCCTCTTAACCCCATAATTGTTGTCGGCCCTTTTGCAAAATAGGGCATTGATTTCATTACATGTAACCCTCACTCGGTCGGGGGGCATGGGTATATTATTCTATCAGTATATTATTTTACCAAATGGGTCGAGGCAATGCCTACATTTGCGGTAGATGGATAACTGCAGCTAATTTTGTATTCAATCACGTGATTGCTCGATTCAGTGTACCCCAAGCTATCATTACTGATCATGGGAGCCATTTTTGAAACATAATGATGACCGAAATTTATGACCAGCTTGGCCTGCTCCATGATAGTTGTACTCCATATTACCCGCAGGCTAACGGTCAAGTTGAAGCTGTCAATAAAGTTTTAACCACTATGATTAAACGGATAATCGAAATTCATAAATCGAATTAGCATACTATGCTTTTCTCAACACTTTGGGCATACCGAACCTCAGTAAAAACCGCAACAGGTTTCACTCCTTTTCAACTGGTCTATGGTTTAGAAGCTATGTTACCGATTGAATGCGAAATATCGTCACTCCAATTAGCCATAAAGTTACTACTAGCTACCTTTGAGGAGGGAAAACGCTTTTTGTACCTGACACAATTATATGATACTTGGTGCATCGTTGCATTGATAGCCAAAGCTCATAAAAAATGCATTAAAGCTCAATACGATAAAAGTGTTACACTTCGTATTTTTTCAGAGGGTGACCTAGTATTGGTATATGACCAAGCTAACGATAAACAAGGAGCTGAAAAATTTGAACCTATGTGGCATGGTCCTTATATTGTCAAACAAGTGCTTGCAGAAATGGACTTTATCTAAAGAGATATTATTCTTGATTTTTTGTGAAGATCTTACATGTAGATTAGTTATTTTTTCTAGATTAACTGCTTTAGATTAGATGAGTGTGTCTAGTTAAAAGTTTGCAATGAATACTGTTCTTGCTTATCTTGATTACTCTTGATATTGCAGATGTCGACGTCCCTTCAAGCCTACATTGGTTTTTCTGATGGTGCCTGTCGTAGTACACGGAATATTTCTTCCATGGCCTGGGTCATCTATTCACCCACAGATGAGTTAGTTTCTATGCATGGGGTAAGCCTCGGTTAAACAACAAATAATGTTGCAGAATATAATGTAGTGATTGAGTTATTATCTGATTCCATTTAATTTGGCATTCGGTGTTTGATCGTTTGGTTATATTTTGAACTCATTGTATTACATTTAAAAAGAGTATACATAATTAAAAATCCAATGTTACTGAGATTATTCTTGAAGGTTCGTCTCTTGGAAAGATAGTTTGATTACATTGAATATCAACACATTCCGATAAATTTAAATATATTGGCTGATGCATTAGCTAATAATTTTATAAATAGAGATTTGCGACATTAAAACAGTAAGTTAAAGCAACATTCGATAAGTGTTGAACAAGATAGTCGTCAAAAGTAGTCATATCATAGATAGAGTTTGTGTTTCAAAAAATATTACATCGTCTAGGACCATAGGTTTAAAACACCTTATGATCCGAAAGGTAGTGATACAAAAAGAAAAAATACAATGATCTATGATTATCATCCACTATCCGTGGTGATGATCATGATAATACACTATTGCTCGTGCCACTCTACACAGATATCTCTGAAACTGGCCAGGAACACCAGCAACATGCCTCTGGAGGCGTAAAGGAATATCATCCATAGTAGCCTCTGGAATGTCTCTAGTTAACCTCTCCAGGTTCTATTCTAAATCAGTGAGAACCTCTGCTGCTTGATTCTCTGGTGGTGCAATAGCGTCTGTTCGCTTCCTCTCAAAGTGGTGGAGATTGGCTAGTCTTCGTGGACCAACATCTGCATTTAAATTTTTGTCATCAGTACTAAGACGATTGAAAACAAAATAAAAAATTAGAGTTAAAAACACATCAAAATGATTGATTTACCTGGCTCGTCCCATTGTGTTCCTGGAGGAAGAGGCATATCAGGGTCACCGTGGAAATCTATCCCTGCATACGGAAAATCTTCAATGGCGAAGATTTGGTTCTGTATCCAATGAAAGTATGCAAGTGTAAATCGAACTATCTCAAAACCCTCTCCATGACGGGCCATGACTTGTACCCAGTGGGCCATTTGAGGCTCTCTGACTCTACCAAAATCAATTGAGATAAGCTGGGGGGCAAGAGATGGAATCCTCTCCAAAGCAAAAGAAACTACAATAGCTCCATATCCAAAGTTTTTCAACTTTGCGTTCTTAGCTATGGTCAATTGGCCTTTTACATTAGCCAATACTCCTTCATACCAGTTGAATATGGTGCCTCTGTAGCATTCAAATGTTGTCTACATCTGGGCTTTAGTAGCCACGTGTGGAGCTGCACTACCACACAATCTAGCCACTATGAACGCAACCACTTTGAGTTCGAGATAGATAATGGTTTTTATATCAATGCGATTGTCTTTTGGATCAGCCTCTTCGTTACAAAATTATTTTTGGTAGCTAGCTATAGACTGGCCACCTTTCCTAGCCCCAAACAAGGAAATAGGTTATCCTCTTTTGGACAAACCTGTAAGGAAGTATATATCCTCCAGCTCAATTTCGAGCCAGTGATCATCGATAATGAAACACTATTCTTGAACATCCCTCCTGTTCACCAACCATGTCAAAAGCTCTACTTGAGTCCTCACGCCCTACATTGCCCAATATTTGTATAATCCATAGCTTTTCAAAACACGCATTATGGGTAAAATTCCCATAGCTGCCTCATCTACTGCCTCATGTTCACGTTCTCTCCATTCAAGCATTGTGGATACTCTGCAATAAACACTTTGAAAGATTAGATCCAATTAGAATGGAAAATTTTGGCTTAATTTGAGGGAAAACATATTTTTATTTTGTTCACGGCACCTCCGCACTTTTTGCATTAATATAGTGCAAGCTACCACATGGGTTATACACGAAAAGTGTGGGACCCCAATAATTTTCCTTTGGAAAATTATCGGGGTCCGCTGGTACTGTATGTTTTACCTGCGGTACTCCGAGAGCGATTTTTTGAACCTATTTTTCTCTTAAAAAATGATTCTAAATCCTAAAAAGAGAATGTAAATGGACAAAAATGAAGAGAAATGAATTATGGATTACTTGGGGTCGACGGTTTTGGATTTGGATGGTCGGTTCTTCTGATATCTCCTTCGGAACTTTTTCTACCAAAAGATCTCAACTTTCACTCTGGATGCAAATGGTAAAAATGAATTGGTTAAACCACTTTTTATAAGATTTTTTGAATAAATAAAATAGTATTTTGTTTATTTTCCACTTTTAAAGGTTTTTTTTCAAACAATTTTTACTTATCTAAAACATGTATGTTTAATTTTTTAGGTTTTTTGTGCAGAATACATGATTTTTGAGTGAAATAATCATTTTGGAAAATGAGTATGATTTTTGTCACTTTTTTGAACTCTTTAAAACTTACTGAAAAATCGAAATCATGGAGTCCTATTTTAAGCCCTTTTCAGACCCTCTAAACATGAAAATATTGCCGAGTACTTGACTATTCGAACTCGTTAAAGGAAATGAACGGTCGTCCCTTCAGTATAAGTTTACCCCTTTTCCGGACTGAAATGGACTATTTACGAAAAGGTATACATTGACTAATCATGGTCAATAGAGTTCTCTCCTGCATTATTTTATCCTTTTTCGGGCTTGAGAGACTAAATTTACGAAAAAATTCACCCACGGAGTTTGCTTAAGTTTTTCTTTTGGCTCCCTAAAAATGAAAAACACCGAGTTTCAACTATACTGGACTCGTTAAAACTTAACAATAAAGGACCTGTAAATTATAAACAGGAACGAACCACTCCTTCTTAGGGTTCGATTTTAATACTAAGTTGGACTCATCCAAAGGATGAGCTTTTATAACAAGAAAATGTTATCCTCCTCAAGCTTGTCAAAAATAAAGAGGTACTTGCCAGAAATGGTGGGGGAAATGAGAGAAAATGAATCCATTTGTCACAATTCATTTTAAAAAGTTGTATACCACTCTTTAACATGACACTTTTGTCACATTCATGTCTGGGTTGGGAAAATCCTTTGACCAAACAGTTAATCAAACCACATTGAAAGACTTCAACTGGTTTCTGGGTATTAGCTTTAGGTCAATATTCACCATCTATAGTGTCGTTATGTGTTCAAGAGATCAGTGTAATAAACCATTCATTGCAAACATTTGTCTCCATTTTCATTGACCATCCCTGAGTCAATCCTTGCTAAAAATTTCTTCAAAACTTGACCTAATGGTTTTGTGTCATGGGCTTTCCTACGACGGATCACTTTCTATCGATGACAACTCATCATCTAGAAAGTTGATCTAGAATCCTAACAGTACCTTGGAATCTGCATTCCCTAATGGTAGGTTTCTCACCTTCGACGATAGGTTACATCATTGACCTTCGATCGAATGATTCTGTGAAATGTTTGACTTCAGATCACAAATTCACATTTCATGGATTGTACTGAGTACTTTGAGAACCATTGTCATTATTGGTGGTTTCTCTCACACTTGTTAACAGTTCACATCATTGACTGGTAATCAAGTGGTTTCTACCATGTTCGACTTCGACGCAATCAATCACATGGATAGAATCGTACTAATTCGAGAAGCGGAAATCAAGACCCTGGATCTAGTTTTCACCATCCAGGTTGCGAGGAATTTTATTATTCATCATACAGTAGACTACTTCTAACATATGGCTACGTCCATACTGTGTCTACTCTTCATGTAATTATAAAATCATTTCTGTATTAGAACATGTAGTTAGTTTTGATCTGATTATGGGAATGCCTACCTTAGTGATGATATATATAAGCTTGCATTGAATGTTTTTTTAGGGTTTCAACTAGTGTGCTTGTAGCCCGATCCTCAGAATGATAAAGCACTTCACTCTTCAGTATTCTTCAGAACTCTTCAGACTTCGCACTTTAGGGAGTAATCTGTTACACTAAAATTTGTCACCATGACATTTAGTTGTCTATATGGGTTCATCATTACTATTTATTGCTCCCTCAAAAGTCTAAAAACATAAAGTTCCCCAAATCAAGTCTTTGAATAGGAAGAAGCTCTTAAAAATCCTAAAAAGCCTACTCCCGCACTTTTCCTAGTCATTCCCTGTGGTACCACGACTAATTGCTATAAAAGTTACGATACATCCCGTACGTAAAGCTCATTAAAACTGCAGACCCTCGTAAAAGGTAAAATAAAGAGAAAAATAAGTTCTAGAAGCCCAGCTGGTCGAATATTCTCCCAACTGGGGCCTTCTAGAAGCGTTATCTAGTTGAGCTTCACCCCTTCCATTCATGAACCTTTATCCCTTCATAAATGGATCTATCCCTTGGTTTTTGGAGCTAAAATCCCATGATGAGAGGGCTTTATCCCTTCCTTTTTGGAGCATAAACTACCTCTCTTCAGCTATAAATTGAGACCAAGTTTCAGTCTCAAGGGTACTTTTGGATACTTAGTAGTTGATACTTACTTCTTAGCTTGTAGAAGAGAATTGCTGAAGAAATCATATTCTCCACATTTGGCATCGTTGGCATGAGAGAGATTACATACTCGTGGCCATAGTCTTATGCTGATTCAGAGAGTTGGAGTCTTGTCAAACTTAGAAAAACGGCTCTTCGGGACCTCGGAAGAACCTGTACAAACATCAAGGTGTCAATGTTGTAAGGTTTCTTCTTTTATTCAAAGTTAATACAAATGGAGTCTATTTTCTGATTGAGTTGTTCATCTATCTTTTGAATGATTTAATTCTTAGACTCCTTAATCACTAAGATAGATTACTACTTTCGAATTATCATATTTTGCAGATGCTTTTGATCTAGTTTGCTTGTCTTTGATTGCAGATCTTATACACTGCATCAATAACTTCTGGAGCGACTGGATTGAAGATAGAATAAGCGTTGGACTTCAGGTAGGAGTATTTATCCATAGTTAATGAGAATTTCTTAAGAAAGGTAGTCTAGAGAAAATGGTCTACATCTGTCTATTTGTTTCTAGATATCCTTAGGATACTAGGGAGATCGCTCTTGTTCGCAAGAGGGATTTGCCTGTGCAACACATAGAGAATATGTGCATTTATCTGTCAGTTTTAATGAATATGTGTTCAATCGATGGCAGAAAATAGCAAAAAGAACACCCTCGAAGCATATTTTTACACCAAATGGGAATTGTTATCTTCCAAAGGTTTTTTTTGCCTGGATAGTTTTGGGAGCTATAATTTGTAATTTGCAAGATAATAATACAAATGAATTTTTTTCAACCCTGTGCGATTACTTATGATTATGATGTTTGTGCAGCAAGTGCCTCACAAGCTGATGCAAAACACTCATTCGTAAGGAGATGCATATTAAATCATCCAATTGACTAATTTAAAAAGAGAGTTTTTTAACCTCGGATGATAAATATATCACGATACCCTGGCAACGCGCAACAAAATGAAGGCTCTGCTCCTCGTAAATAAATCAGTGCATGCTAAAGGCGAATCAAAACAAATTAAATAAATAATAGGAGAACCTTCGGATGAAATATACCAACGACTGGGATGGATCCCTCGTAAGTGAAGTTTGGCGACCACTTTCTAAATAAAAGAGGCATAAATATCGATCTGCAATGGGGGAATGAACTCAATCTCAATCTGGCCTCGTGGGTGTAAAGAAGCTAGATAGCGAGGAAGTGCTTCGGATAATATTAAGAGCTACCAATAGAAAATATTCAGAGTTTCACCCCATATATTCCAGCCAAGACCTCCTACGTTTCTCTACCTCCTTAACCAGCACGGGGCTCCTACTTTTCTCTGCCTCCTTAACCAGCGCAGAGGGATAGTTCTTCCCCCTAATGTATGTAGTTGTACAAGCCATGGTAGAGGCATTTCCGCCTTCTTAGATCAAGGTACTTATAAATTATACACACTAGAGCCCCTTAGGCCACAAGCGCACCGAAGGGATTTGACTAAGAAATATAAATTCACCTTCCACCCACTCGATATGTTGCATTCTTTTACCTCGAAATCCAAAACCTCCTATAAGGACCAAGGTTGAGGAACTGAAAAAGGATGTTATAATAATAATGTGCGATAAGGTTCTTATGAGTAAGTAGATACTAGAGCACGTCCAAAGGGTGGAATGCTTGTAGACTCCAGACTCCATGTTCCTTTGGGCAGACGGAGCATGTCTAAAGGGTGGAATGCTTGCAGAATCCATGTTCTTTTGTTCTTATGGGTGAATTGTAGGCATTTTGCAGACCCATGTTCCTCTATTCCTCTGGGAAGGACACCACTCAATGATTTTCAGGCAGCTTGCAGACCCATGTTCCTCTGTTCCTCTGGAAAGTTGCCACGCAGTGATTTTCAGGTTGCTAAAAAATGGTGAAGCAGTGGCCCTAGTTTCTGCTTGAGCCTTTTACGTGACTATATTTTACAGTCCCAGAGTTACGAGTTGCATGCTAATAGCCATGTGGAAAGGGCCTCCTTGATACACATGTTGTTAAAAAGACCTTGATAGACATGTGGAAAGGGCCTCCAAAAACACTACAAGGAAAAGACCCTCTAGCGGAGGTTATATAGGAGGTTTTTAGTGTTACAAAATTGGCCAAAATTGTCAAAAAAACATTTGCTACAACATCCATTTATTGTTACAGAGGTTTTGGCTGAGCTTTTAATAGAAATTTAACACAAATAAAAAAAAATGGGCAGCCAGAGGTTATTATGGATGTTTTTTTCATCGGTGTGCTACTCTGGCTTGAACACAACGGTGTGTACATATAGAAGGCGCCTCGGGGTGATCGAAGGAAAATGCACTAGGCCGTTAAGGTATAAAACCGCACCAGGCGTAGTGTTGGTGATACAACGCACGGGGCCATTCTTATTGGTCTTGGGATTTGTGTGGTGCCCATAGGTCGTATCAACGCACCGGTGCATAGACGTATAGAAACGCACTGGTGCGCAGTATCACAGAAAGGCATCGAGATTTATAGTTGGTATCGGTATTCGTGCGGTGCCCATAGGTCGTACAAATGCACCGGTTCTTATAGACACATAAATGCCCTGGTGTGCAGTATCAAAAAAACGCATTGAGATTTATAATTGGTATCGGTATTCATGCGGTGGCCATAGATCGTACAATGGCGCTGGTGCGTATAGACACATAAACGCACCAGTGCGTCTTACCACACAAATGCACTGATATTTTTAATTGGTTTTGGTGCTTTTTCAGTGCTCATAGGTTGTAGAAATGCACCGGCGCGCTTCTTAATACAAACGCACAGGTGTATAGTTACTGACACACACCGGTTTTCATTTTGTATTTTTTAGAAACATTGACCTGTGACTGTACAATTGTTGTGATTATTTTAAATTCATTATTCATCAAAAGTCGACACATCTTATAACAATATTCATATTAATTAAATTCTTATTAATGCATTTGAATGTGATGTTTGGATCAATTTGTTATATCATATCATAATTATTGTGGTTTTTTAAAATTCATTATTCATCAAAAGTCGACACATATATATCTCATAATAATATTCATATGAATTAAATTTTTATTAGTGCATTTGAGAACGACAATGGAGAACGCAATAACGACAATGGAGAACGCAATAGAATAAATTAAAACATATTTCATGATATATAATATATATGAATAAGAGAGTCTTTATCATACAAAATGGGACAGTTATTAATATCCCTTTGTCTTTCAATTGGGACACTATGTCCATTACATTAAACAAAATGTTTGATTTCACAGACATATTTCAAAAAATACAACGCCTTGCTTTGATATCCAAACATAGTGATCATCATTCTTCGCTTGAACCGTTGTCACTGCTAGAGCTAATTCTGTGACTTGGGTTATTTTCAGGAATTTTTTATTCGCGGTGTTGATTATTTTCTTCTTCTTCACCTTCCATATACAAACATAAAAATAAACTGAAATGAGTGTATATACATTGGTGAGAATAATGAAAATTGCAATATTAAATAATATACATCAATGTAAATTGAAATAAAAATGACGTACCATAGCAACAATTGACTCATAAACTATACACATTCTTTCAAAACCATGTACCATGCCATCTTTCAAAATTTCATCTGTTGGCACAGTTCCATATTTTGTTTCCTACAAGTTTTATACCCCATAAAAAATCATATATTTAATATAAAATATGTTTTTGTTCTATTAATTATAGATGGAGCTAATTAAAACAATATCAATAGATGCTTACAATTCCACGATTAATTTCTGATATGCCAACATATACTCACAACCCATATTTAACCCAATTTCAATCAATTCGTCTGATGGTTCTTCTTTGTATGTTAGCACCTGTTTGAAGGCATTCAATGATGATTTTTGTAAAACAACTTAAAAAATACAAAAATGAAATCTAGTTAAGTTGTTATAAGGAAGTAAAAATTACTCACAAACTTAGATATCAACCCTTTTCTTCATTGTCGTCCTGTTTTATGTGCTGAATGGGTTCTATTTTCTTTTCTTTTCTGCAAGAAAATTCTTGAGAATTAATATTTAATGCTAAATTATTTATTTATTGTACCTAATGATCGAAAAATTCAATGATTACATATTACATTTGAAGCACGTTGTTGTTGAGATGGCTCCTCTTGTGATGCAATTTTGTCCATTTCTTTGACCATCTCCTTGTACACATTTTTGGACATTCCTGTTGGCATATTTTTGATATCAGCTCTTTCATCTTTTGAGATTTTCACAATCTTCCTGAAAATATAACATGACAATAAAATATTTAATTTTTATATTGATATCTGAAAAGTAAATATAACAAAAGTAATATTTATAAATAATTCTAGACAAACATTTAAAGGAATATTACTTTTTCATTCCTTCTTTTTTGTTGTTGTACGTTTTTGCTATTAACAGTCTGACATGTCTCATTGACCAATTCTTTGGAAACTCTTCCTGTAGTTTAGATAAAATTTGGTTCTTGGAATCATTGGATTGATTTTTGTATTGTAAGTGGAAATAATGTCTATACATTTGTTGCACTAGATCCCTAAAACTTTTGTAAAAATTTTTCCCCATTTCGTTAACTTCTAGCACCACTCCAGATGAGCTAAGGAGCAATTCATTTTCATTTGCATGTTATATTTTTTTTCTTTTCTTAGAACAACATTCATTTTATGAGTTGTTGGTCCCTGTAGAGCATTAAACAAATGTGAATTAATAGATTGTTTGACACATGTTATCTAAAAATTTTAAGTATATTATTAATGATAATTAAAAAAAGAAACTCATATTGGATCGATAGTATTTTTTCATTCAACTGATTCATCATTTTGCAATTTTTCCGTCAATATTTTACGCTCTTCTGGTCCTATATCAGAAATAATCTAATTGAGCTTCGTCATTTTGTGGCTTTGCATGATACACAATAAACAATACATATTAGTTAAACTTACATATAGTTAAAAAATAATATTTTTTATAAAGAATTTATGAAGAACTTGCCTTTTTTGCTTTTTTTGATGTGTTATCAGTATTTTTGTTACTTGATCTCTTGTAAGTCATTTATTTATCAATCTAAAAAACTGTACCATATCATTAATTAACATATTTATAAATAAATTGTTAACTTTTCAAGTAACAAATAAATCTCAAGACATTGGTGTGCCTTTCTTGATATACGCACCGCCGCTGGTGCGTGGGGGTATTACCAACGCACCACAAAATAGTATAATAGATCGTATGGTGCGTGGGGTATTATAAATGCACTACACAAATAGTGTAATAGACTGTACGGTGCTATCCTCGTAACATGGAGCACCGGTGTCTTATTTCAGATATGGCGAACTGATTTAAAAAATCATTTTCAAATTTTTTATTACACAGTACTTGCACAGTGTGCTTTATAATAAAGCACACCAGTGCGCTAGGTTACGTTGGGCGGACTGATTAAAAAAAATCATTTTTTTCCAAAAATTCACGCAATGGATGAATGGATTGGGATCTGATTATGCAAGTCATCCCATGGGTTGGATGTCATTCTAAAATGAAAAGCCCTAATTTTGAAATCATAGAAATAGGGAGAAGAAAGGGAAAGAACAAAAAAATGAATGGTTTAGGGTAAAAATGGATAAAATTGCAGAAAAAAAGTGAAAAAAATAATCAAATTTAATCACAAGGTGGTTTGAAATTATATGATACAGGGTTTGAATCACCAGAGGTTTGATATCTTATTGTCTGAATACTTCTGTTCGAACGTATTTTGCTGCTCGACAGTGCCCTCGTGCTCTCTTGCTCCAGGTAAGTCTCTTGCAAATATCTGGCTGAAAATTTTAGCAAAAATAGTGAAATAATGAAAAGTGTTTAGTATTTAAAGAATTATTTTATGAAATTAGATTTTGGAAAATATTTTGCCACCCATTTTTCAATTTTCCGCTTTTTTTTTCACTTTAAAAAAATAGAGTTTTGCTTTTTTTTATTTGCAATTCTTCATCACCGGTGCGTCATTTTGTAACACCGACACTAGTGCGATCATGTGTATAATAGCATCGATTTGCAGTTAAGGCACTGAAATTACTTTTAGGTGTGTACACCAAAATTTAGTGAACTCCAACCATAGAAATTGAGAATTATAATTTTGTTTATTCTTGAGAATTAGAATCAGAATTAAAATTGAGAACTGGAATTGGATAAATTCTCGATGGAAATAACTATTCTTCCAATGCATTTTGTTTATTACAGGAGGTCCCCACTGATTATGGGGAGAGAATGCAGTGTGGGGCATGTGAAGATGCAATAATATAGGGCCCAAGTGGGCAATTGTGGCATGTGAACCTGTTATAATTGGCACTTAACTATTTGCAACCAATATGTTTTAGAATATAATCTACAGTTAGACGGATGGCCTGCTAGCAATTAGTACATATAATCTGCATAAGGGTAATGTTTTGTGAGCAATGACAACGAGTCCTTCGTTCTGCATTCGTTATATAAGAAGACCGATTTTTGACTAGACGATGCAGTTATTATATGTGGAGGCAATGGTTTCCCATAGAAAATGAGTATAGGGTTGAGAAGAGGAAAGAAATTGAAAAATAGGCTATTACATTAGTTTTTCCAATGGGAAATCGATTTGCAGGTGGAAATATGGTAGCTACAGGTATCTATGCTTTTCTTCCCACAAAAATGGTCAATGGATTTCCATTTATAATACAAGCAAACTTTTTACTAGTTTCATCCATAGGACCACAGCTCAGACAAGTTAGAGATGCCATTCAGGTTCAATTGAAAGCTGAAGATGTGATTTTTTGTGACGTCAGCTTTGCTGGTAAAAGTTTATGTAAGCCAAACAAAGCTCTGACAATACTCCCAAATGCTTATAAACACATTCTGGAGAATCTTTCCCTTCATGGGACCTACCAGCCCGATAAAAAACGTCAAATAATCTTTCTCTGATGTCCTTAAGTGAATGATAATCCTTCCCTTCATGGTGCCTCTTGGCTTTATCAACTGCCTCAATTGATCTTTCTTTTCCATCAAATCTGCTCTCCATTTCTCCATCATGGGACCTCTTAACCCTATCATCGGCCTTAACCGAATGCTCTCTGTCAGTCTCAGCCTGTACTCCTCTTGTACTCTGTCGAGCTCTATAGCCGTCTGCATCCCTGTAAGCGTCTTTGTACGTATTTATGTTTGAATCAATAATTTTCTCTGCTATAAAATTCTTAAACTGAAATTCGAACTCTCATCTTTTCAAACCCTCATCTCCTCAGAAAAATTCTTGCCCGCGATTCGAACCCTCCGCTGCTCCAATATTGCACTTTATAGAATAACCCTGTTCTGATGCGTGATGTTTTATAGGCGCACCGGGGCGGTTTGTAAGATCGAGGTTTTTGTTTTGGCGCGGTGTTTTATGACGCACCGGTGTGAAAGCATTCTGAAGCACCAGCGTGTCGGAGTAATAAGATGCATCGGTGTGTGTTATGATGATAAGCACAACACACTGTATAAAGTTCTTTTTTTTGTATGTAAGATCATAATAAAATAATGATAATTCTAAAGTACATGAATTTATTTGCATTATTTTCTAAACTTTATTATGTTACAAAAATTCATATTATTCTAGATTTATTAATTTTCAATTATTTACAAATTGGAGTTGTCTTTAGTGTGACTTTTTGGAGTTTTAGGTGTCGATATCCGGTGAAAACAATTGAGGTAAAATCTTGGTTTCTGTTATTTAAATTGGTTTTTTTACTGTATATATGGATTCAACACCCTAAAAAACCCTTAGGGCACTTCAATTGTGCAAAATTACCCATCAAAATTCTATTTTCAATAAATTCCTGCCGGAATTTAGAGAAATTAGACCGGAAAAAACTACCGTAAAAGCCTTCAAAAAGTCGCACTATAGACTACTCGTTTACAAATTTAAAAATTTAAATATTTTAATAAAATCATTTCACACTAATACAATTAAAATTTTCACATTAATACAATTAAAATTTTACAAATATTTTACATACAATTAGAATTAAAATTACAATTACAATTACAATTTTACAATTTCACACACAATTACAATTAGAATTAGAATTACAATTTTAATTTTACATACAATTACATTTAGAATTTTGCATACAATTAGAATTAGAATTACAATTTTACAATTTGTCATATATACAATTACATTCATTTCACAATAAATTAAAAATTACAATTAAAATTTTACATTAAATATTTTACATACAATCAGAATTAGAATTAGAATTAGAATTCTACAATTTCACATACAATTATGATTATAATTAGAATTAAAATTTTACAAATTACAATTATTTCATAGTAATACAATTAAAATTTTACAAATATTTTACCATATACAACTAGAATTAGAATTAGAATTACAATTACAATTACAATTACAATTTTACAAATATTTTACATAGAATTACAATTAAAATTACAATTACAAATACAATTACAATTTTAGAATTTTACATACAATTAGAATTAGAATTACAATTTTACAATTTGTCATATATACAATTACAATTAAAATTACAATTACAATCATTTCACAATAAATTAAATATTACAATTACAATTAAAATTTTACATCAAATATTTTACATACAATTACAGTTAAAATTACAATTACGTATACAAATACAATTTTACAATTTTACATACAATTAAAATTTAAATTTCAATTACAATCACGACATAATATTTAATAAATATCATGGTCATTTAATATTAAATTAGTTAATAAATATCACGATCATGATAACCATCATACAAACATCATATTCGAGTAAAAAACACATTCAAACATCAAATTAACATTATATATTAACATCATCACAAAAAAAAACATCAAATATACATCTCATGTCAAATAACTCATGCTATCACATACACATCTATCTGCAAGCTAAACATTAAATGAACATATCTCACATGACCTAACAATATACACATCATGATGATCACCAACATGTAAATTAAGTACAAATGCAATATGAACATAAAATACATGGACTATATATATATATATATATATATATATAGCTGAATAATGTTAAAAATATACAACTTTAATATAAATGTCATGGATCAGCTGGTGGTAGTACAACATCATCAAGAGCAGTATTAGTGGAGGCCTGCTCAGTCAATGGTGCAACCTCGATGGTCGATGGTCGAGCCTGCTCATGATCATGACTAGTACTGATGGATGGATCAGTTGGTGGTAGTACAACATCAATATAAGCAGTACTAGTGGAGGCATGCTTAGTCAATGGTGCAGCCTCAACGCTCGATGGTCCAACCTGCTCATGATCATGACTAGTATTGATGGATGTTGCAGGCTACTAATGAATGGATGTGGCCGATGGTCCAACCTCATCTCCATGATGATTGCTAGATGCTAGTGGAGCCTCATGCTCATCAGGTGCGGCGCGAGGTGAACAATCATGAGATGATTCGCTGCTCGTGGACTGTCCATCACGTGCTGTGGCTCAACCATGCCTATAACCTTCAATAGTCCTCCTCAGTCACGTAACAGTTGTCGTAGCACCTATGACATGTCACATCAGGTTGTACATGTCACGTAGCATGCCTCTCCACATCTGTATTAGCCTATCATCGGCCTATATGTCTTTGTAATGAGCGGGCCTAATGCCCGCCTCAATAATCAATGCACTGAGTTGGTCGCCCAACTCCATCCTATGTCGAGTATTAGGTCGACCGCGCCTAGAAAAATGCAGTACGATGCACCAGCATGAGGAGCATATCTCTCTCCACCGGCCTCCTGATCATGATCCTCAGAATCTTCCATGTCCTGATCGTCATCAGGATCCACACCTGGATCATGTGGTGGTTCCAGCATCTCCTCGCCATCAAAGGAGCCAATGTCTACAAAATATATACAAGTACAAAATAATAATTAGACAAATCCATTACACAATTTAATAAAAACAAGTTAAAGAACATGTTAGAATAAATATAAATAAAACAGTAATGTTACCTCTATCATCTGGCGGCTCATCATCTATGAAGAGGATGTTGGCACACCCTTGCCAATCCAATCCAGCATAAGGACAGGGGACCATAATGAAGGGATGCAACTCGTCAACATTGTCTAGTAAGTACAGTGCATCATGTGATATCCTGGCTGGAAACATAGTCTCTCCCCTCTTGGGCATCATCTGCCCCCACATGTGCATCCGAGCCTCCAACATCAGCCTATGAGGCTACCAAACAAAAGCAGGCCTCATCTTTGGAAACCTCTAAAAAAATAAATAAAAAATCTCTGAAGCAAAAGGGAAGTTGACCCTCCCTTGTGCATGAGCACAACATCTATCTAAGGCCGTACAAAACTGCCACAAAAAAATGGCAGACCACTTGACAAGTCGTGGCTCCTGTACTAAATAATCAACATAATATAGAAGCGGGAAACTAATGCGTTTCCCATCACTAGTGTTGTGTGAAATGGTCAAAATGAGAAGTGAGAGGCACTGCACATTTTGTCTACCAAATGCACCAATACGTAGTTGACCTCCAGGGACCTGAAACTCCGAAGGAGATAGTACATTTGCTCCAATGTATCTCTGGGAGTAAACTAACTAACTCCCTACTACACAACCAGCTGGAACCTCTGGGAACGAGGGAAAATCCACCCCTCTCCTCGATAGCCCTGTAATGAAATAAATATCCTCCTTAGTGGGTGTGTACCACTGGTTAGGTCAACCTAGAAAGCCTGTTGGTGGGCATTCCACCTGTGGATAAGATGTCTCAAAAAGACACTATGGGCCTTTAGGGAAGAAGCCTCCGCATAGAACTTGAGGAGGCCTACCTACCTTAGGAGCCCCTGGGTATCTACTGTAATACTATGAGGGTACGCATCTCTCTCCCTCTCTCATGCCTCCCACTGGCGAAGCATGTCATAATTCTCCACCTGTTGTTGTTGTTGTTCCTCCTCTTCTCTATGAATCATTGACATATTAAATAATTTTTTTTATTAAATCAAACATGTATTTAGGTATATACATATATAATTTTTTTGGGAAAAAAAAAACAGACTAGTCGGTGCGCCATAAAAATAGTCATGCACCGGTTCTGATGCGGCTGTTTTTTGTAGAGCACCGAAGGCGGTGCCCTAGATGACATAAAACGCATTGTATGCGGTGCACCTGAAATTTTTTCAAGCCCCGTCGACTATATATGGTGTCAGAAGAGCGGTGCGTTGACTAAAATATACGCCTCGACGTGTATAGTTGTGTCAGTGCACCGACTTCTTGACAAATTATATAGTGAATGGTGCGGTCTTTTACTCGACCGCATCGTTGACCCTGTCGAAATGCCGAATGCGGTGCGCTAATAGATACCAGGGAAGATATATCTATCAACACACCGCGTTGCTATTCCCATGGTCAATGGTGCGCCTAGCTAAATGAATCCACCGCAATTTTTTTTTTAAATTTTAAAATAATGCGGGGCGCCTTTCGGTACCACCGTGGAAACGATGTAGATACCGTTAGCACCAGTTGCGTTGCAGCCTGTAAATTTTAAAGGCAGCATCGCTTACCGGTGCGAGCTGAACGGCTCATGTGCACCGCGCAGCAATTTTTTTTTCTTTTTTAATGGTTAATTTTAAGGTTATTTCAAATTCTAATCCACTAGAAAGCTTAATTATGGAAAAACTAGAAAAATACCTGTACATTTCGTTGTCGAGGAGGCATATTGGCTGTAGAATTTGCAAAAGAAAAATTTCCCACTATTTTGCAAAATGCAAGTTGGAGATTGGTGGCCAATGCACAGCAGCAGTGTGTGCAATAGGTGCAATGGGAGCACCGATGTTTGGGCAACTCAGAGAAGGAGAAATTGCATGGGTGATTGAGAGCTCTGGAGTACTGAGAAAAGTGAAAAATGTGGTTTTTTGGCCGTAATTTTTTATTTATTTAACCCTGTTTCGGTGCGCGAGGTTTTATAGGCGCACCGGTGTGGTTTCGTAAGAATTCACTGGGCGGTTTCAGATTTGGTGCGTTGTTTTATGATGCACCGGGGCGGTTACTTAACATCGCACTGGGCTATTTCAGTTTTGGCGCGGTGTTTTATGATGCATCAGGGCAGAATAGTCTTGAAGCACCGGTGCTTTACAGTAATAGGATGCACTGGGCATGTGTGTATGGAGTGCACACTGTCTGGTGTGCCAATGTTTTGTGCAACCGGTGCTTTCTCTTGTAGAGCGCACCAGTGATTGAGAGCATAAAAGTAAAAAATGCAGTTTTTTGGCCATAATTTTTTTTTAATTTAACCCTTTTTCGGTGCGTGTGTTTTATAGTCGCACTGACGCTGTTTCATACGAATGCACTGGTCCGCTTTTGTTTTGGCGTGATGTTTTATGATGCACTGGTGCGGAAGAGTTTGTGCGCACTGGTGCCTTCTGTTGTAGAGTGCACCGGTAATTGAGAGCTCTAGAGCACTGAAAAAAGTGAAAAATCCATTTTTTTTGCCGTAATTTTTTTTAAACCCTTTTACGATACGTGTGCTTTATAGGTGCACCGGTATTGTGTATTATGAACGCACCGGTCAATTTGTGTTTTGGCACGTTGTTTTATGATGCACAGGTGTAGGTTCTTAATACCGCACCGGGCGTTTTCAGTTTTGGCGCGGTGTTTTATGATGCATCGACGTAGAAGAGTTGTGAAGCATCAGTTCTCTACAATAATACGACGCACCGAGCGTGTGTGTATAGAGTGTATGGTGTCCAGTGTGCCAATGTTTTGTGTGCACTGATGCTTTTTCTTGTAAGGAGCACTGGTGCGATATTAAATGATAAGCGCACTGAGTGGAAAACATCCGCAAAACCCTCCGCCCGCCAACCTCCTTTAGTAACCTCTGCTAGAAATGGATGTATGGGGTATTTTTATAAGGAATCCCTCAAAAACATCCGCTAGAGGGTCTTTTCCTTGTAGTGAAACATTGGCCTCAAAAAATTTTCACATAAAAGAATTGGCAGCAGTATATAAAACCACCAGGCTTTGGTTAAAATGTATTGCCAATCTTTGTGTCTCAGGCACCATGAAGCCTGTAATAAGAGGTAAGATGTTTTCCAATTCAAAAACTTTGCTTAAAATCAGTTCTTGGCTTAAAATTTGGGGTGAATAAAATAAGGAACATTAAACTTTGGTTTAAATTCTATGGTGAATAAAATAAGAAAAAATAAAATTTGGTTAAAATTTGGAAAATCGAAAAAAAAACTGGTCAATAAATGAATTAATAGGTGGTCAAACGATCTATCAATCACTATAGTCTAGGCACGGACTAATAATGTACTCCATTAAAAGTGGGCGAAGGAGTGTTTCAGCTCAACCTTGGAGAGTGGTTATGTATGATGTAGGAGGGAGCACAAATATGGAAGGAGAGCATACATTAAATGAATCGATGAAAAAATATTAAAAATCATACCTTTAAGCTCCACACAGTTGCTTTTAATAATTCACAGGTTCTAAATTTTGGCTTCATGCAATCCCATCCCACTTTGACTTCTCTTGGTGAATTGATTTTTTTTTAATCATATTCCACGTGACAATAGAATGTGATTTGATTCTTCGTCATTTTTTTCCACGCTGGATAATACGCTTTTGGTCTTTCATTGTTGGTTTCCACACCGGATAATAATGCTCTCCAACATCGAATAATGCTGAAAACAATTCTTGCATAAGTCAGCAACCAATTCAACCTCTTTATGAAGCTGCTACATGCATAAGATCATTAATAACAAGTTGTTGCAGGCATCATGACAATTCGACCTCCATCTCATTGAATTTTGGGTCTGCGACTTCAATTCTGGAAAATTTGTCAAACAATTCGATTTTTACAAATGAGACCACAATTTCGGCCTTATGGATTCTCTGAAAAAGACAACGAACAATTCATAATTATGTTTCCTTTTCTCAGTGGCTATTTCAAATTTCTAAGGAATTCAGTTGCCTTTTCTTATAAAAGATCTCGAAATTGTAAGGAAGATCACTAAGAAAGGAAACCTCGTTGATCTATTGAGAAGAATATCAACCTCCAATCTGATCCTCCTGCTGTGTGCATCCTTAATCCAAATAATTACATTAGGGATTCTAAAGTTTAATTATTTTTATCCTTCTTTGAGTATGAACTTTGTCGGGTTTGTCACTTGCTAAGGAAAATTACTCCCAACTTGGCCCACCAATACTTAAGTTCTATACTTCCAAGAAGATATTAATAATCGGCCAATCTAATCACAAGGCCAATAATCTTGGAAACCCTTGGTAGAAAACTAAATTAATCACCTTAACTAATAAAAAAAATAATTGTAGCTCCTTGGCCCTCAAATAAAAACCATCACAGAGCCATCTGTGCTGACAGAGGAAAAAATGCCAACACCACTCCAAGAAATGTCGTATACCTCGTTGTCATGGGCAGTAAGATGCTCCTTGGTTCAACACATAGTCCTCTTATTCTCCCTTTCGACCTTCTCTTCACATACGCATTTGACCTGCTTTCACACACATTTGACTTGCTCTCACATGCATTTTACCTACCATTCAATCTGCTCTCACATGCATTTGACTTGCTTCACACTGAAAAACAACTTGATACCAACTTTCAATGGCTCAACAATGACATTTTTTTTATCACACAGGCTTTGACACCTATTCCACAACTTCATCTTCCTGTCACCAGTTCTCAGCTTCATCTTTCTATCACCATTAGTATGTATACTAGAAAACCTGTTAATTTCCTGTAGATGCACTTTCCTTCCAAACGATGTGACCTATGTGACCTTTGTTAGCAGTCCACCAAATTCCTAAGGCTGAGGAAGGAATCCCAACAGAGGTAACCACAGACTAAAATTTTGATTTCATAGCTAGCCGTATCAAGTTGGAGAGGGCTCTCTCCAAAGGGTCACAGCCATGAGGGCTGGAGAAATTAGGGTATTTAGGATAGATATAGAGTGTAGGGGGTTGTTTTGAATTGATTTGGTTGGGGTTATCACTGAATGTAGTAATTAGGTCAGGGAAAGTGAGATAGGGTTGCAAGGATCAATGGGGCAAGGTAGGCAGAAGGATTATCACTTGAAGATGATTGTGATGGAATGGATTTGAGATTGAAGAGAATCTAGGAAGAGTATGGAATATTTATTCTTCTTAGACAGATGAAAATGGACAAACTATGATCAATTCCCCAAAATAGAGCCTGAGAAAGCATGTGTTCTGATTATCAAACTTGAAAGAGATCATAAAATATAAATGAAGTGAATGTGAATACAATAAATTCTAACATATGAAACTGAAGAAAAGACAATGATAAACATCAATACCACAAGTATCCCATAAAATAGCTGTGTCTCCTCTTTATTAGCTGGCCAAACTAAGTACAACAGTTCCTTGATTAATAAGAAAATATACAAATTGATTCCAACCCTTTACTAGTGTGAAGAAAGGGGCTAAATAGACATACTAACAAGCTTCACTCATCCTCAGTGGTCAAATCCATGAGGTGAGGAAGAGATCCACTAATTTTTAACTGAAAACTGAAGTATAGGATGGTCCAAGTGACTCACTCCTCATTACATTCAATTGATTCATCATGACTCATTAATGACTTTTACCCGATGAATCTACCCTAAGTAAGTAATATCAGACGTAATTACATTTTACCATGATGAACATGAGTAGAAACACAATTTCTTGAGGAAAAGTGAAAATTTGAGAGAAAATTTGAAAAAATAAGCAAATTTGACATTTGCACCGTCCTAGTGTCATTTGCGCCCTCTATGTTCAGGGCCATTTTTGGAGGCCTTTCCGGTGTCCAAATTAGTCCAAGATGGATTGTTGGAAATCCCTGCCTATCCTCTTTCCAATATGCCTCAAGTTCTGAAAATGGAGGTCATTTCCCCCCTCAAAAAGTCAATCTCCCAAGATTGGTATTTGCGCAGCGCCTAGGTCCAAAAAGGGGCAGAAAGGTTATTTTTTGATGGTTTTTTGAGCTTTTCACCCACCAAAACTACAAACCATGGATGGAAACATGGTTTTATAAGATTTATGAGTCATTATGAATCCAATGGTGCCTTCCTTCTCCTCAAAAAGTGTGCCAATTATTTGTGTAGCGCCTAGGACATTGCACAAATGCCCAATTTTTTGCTAATTAATTGCCTAAAAAAGCACAGAAATTTCCAAATTTTGATAAAAATTCAGAAAATGCCTCAAACTTGTTGGAATAGTTGATGAAGGTGTGTCTAAGCTTGTAGGGAAGCCTCAACAAGGATGCCAACTTTTTCTTCTATTCCTTATGGTGAGCCCTGGTATTGCACCATGAATGCTACAACTCCCAGGGGCTGCCCTATTTTACTTTATCAACCTGGGGTTCATACAAAATTGGAGGTGACAGTGCTATATAAACAACAGATGCATTCTATTCATGTCATCCTCTTTCGCTCTATGAAAGGGTGCTACTTCTAGGGGTTGTTAGTGAAGTCTGTCACACTTCAATGAAAATAAAATAAATTGCAGAAAGGAAATGACAGAAAGCAAACTAATTCAATTTCCAAAAAGGAAATGGCAGAAATGAAACTAATTTAAATTGCAGAAAGGAAACTGATTTAGACCAAAATTAACTTGGCCAATCGGCTCAACACACTCTACTCTATCTATCATGCTTCTATCTATGCAGTTATTCATGACCTAATTCTAATTTGAAGAAGTGTGCTTGTAGTTTGGAGGAAAAGGAGCTAAAGAGGTTGGAGGGCTTAATGCATGAAACAAGGCTTAGAAGTGGAAAGAGCAGGGTTAAACCTTATAAAACCAAGTATTATAGTGCAGAAATGGCTTTGGAGCAGAATGTTTTGAAAAGTGCGATGGAAGAGAAGCGGGAGTACAGTTCAGGAGTGGGAGCGAAGTGTGATTTGTGAAAAGGTAAAATATATGAAGTGTGAAGTGCGATAGGGTAAACATTGTGATTTGCGATGTGGTAAATGTTGCGAAGCATGATACACGATATCACAATATCGCAATTGGCTGTTGGAAGTGGTAAGTGTTAATGAAAACCAATTAAATGGTGCGAAGTGTGAAATGTGACGGGTGACGTGGCGGTGGGATCAGCAGCGTAGCACGATCGCAATATTGCAATCGACGGATCAGAGCGGTAAGTCTTAAAAGAAAAGGGTAAATGTTGCGAAGTATGATTGAGATGTACAGTAGCGGGAGAATCAAGAAGAAAAGGGTGGAGGTCAAACTTTGATGGTTTGTCAAGCGTTTTTCATTTAAATGGCTACGATAGGCGCAGAACGTGAAAACGAAGGAATAGAAGGAAAACTTAGTTGTTTTGAAGTGATTTTGGAAATAAAAGGGGTGCGACAGCTGCAAATAAGTGAAAATAGAAGGGGATAAAAGCGTAACAACAGAGATGGAAAATGAAGTGGGAAGGCGAGGGTGAACTTCTCCAAAACTTTAATAATGCTTCCTGCCAAAACAAATCTGCAGATTCATGCATAGGAAAAAAGAAAATAATGCGTGATAAAAACAATGAACATAGATAATTTTTTTTGGCCTGTGGGAAAGCCTACCCCCCTCGAGCTCTATTGACAGAGATGAGAAGGGAAGTCTAGATCCACATATTTTAGAGTTTTATCCTTGTTTCTATTAAGAAAATGAAAACCTACAAAAACAATTGGAAACAACAACTTGAAACTATCAGAAGCAAGATTAACTAAATTATAGAAAAAAAAATAACTAATGGACAGAAACAAACTAGATAAATGAAAGAAAGGAAAGAATGGTAACAGGCAGAGAAGCTGAGGCACATGGATTGGGCCCTAATCCAAGAACCCAGCTCTCTGGAACTAGATCAACGAAAATTCATCTGAATACTCATTGCATTAAAATTAAATCTTATTACATCCCAAAGGTCTTAAACAACAAAAGCCTAATAGAATGGAAAATGGATGGCATGGGATGGAATGGAATGGACCAAAATCGAATGGCCGGATCGGAATGGAATAGAATCGACCCTAATTAGCTCTTGATTAGCTTTATTTATCCTCAAGAGTAGCTACCAACAACTCCCTTAAAAATAGGTAATGAGTCCACTTAACTCCAAGTGAAGTATGGCTATAGTGCACTTGGTCTTGAGTCGCTTGGATGCCTCTGGAATTCGAATTGCTAAAGGGGATCTCACGAGGATCCTTTGGCTGCCTTTGATAGTTAAGGAGGGTGGACAACCCCCTTGAATCTCTCCAAAATTTCTCCCTAATTTCTTGATATTGTGCTCATTTATTTTCCAACCTTGATCTTCTAGTGGCAGGGAGAAAGTCCCTAAATCATGTCCTTCTCCAAATCTGCATAATCTGCCAAATATTCTCACAATATTCTACAAAAATAACCAATATTAGGCACAAATATGCAATTAACTTTAAACCTTTCTAAAAAATATTGAAGCATAAGAAAACATTATTAAGTGCAGAAAGAGAAATTTAATATATATATATGTGTGTGTGTGTGCATAAGGAAGGTAGATGGGCTTAAGAAAGGTTAGATGGGCCTTATTTTATGTCTAATTTAGAGGCCCATCATCACCCCCCTACTGAAATTGTTGCTCATCCTTTGAGAAACCTATTCATCCTCCCTGCCTTATGGTTTTTTCGTGCATGCTGGCTTATTTCATTTTCTGTTTATTGGCCCATGCACTACTCCTCATGCTAATCTTCTTGCTATTCTTCTTGTAGGTGCTTCATGGAGGTCCTTAGATACCTTAAGGAAATATATTTTGCATGCTAAGAGGTGGTGGATCCACCTTTTATTTTCTTTTTTTCTTTTTTTGTTCTCTCTTTTCTTTTTTTTATTCTCTCTTTTCTTTTCTTTATTATTATTATTATTATTATTATTATTTTTATTGCATGCAAAGTAAACTCACAGTTATTTTTTATGTGAACTGAGTTCACCCTTGGTTATCCCTTGGCACTCCTTGTCTTCTATTACAATGAACTGCTTACTACCCACTTTCTCAAGTCCTTTTTACTTTTGTATTGTTCCTTTTCTTGGTGGAAAAAGTGAGGCTAGTTGCTAGATAAGGCTGAGGTTGCTCTACTACTAAATTTGGATATATAAAAAAGCTTTCATTCTCACACTTTTTAATGTTTTATTAAGCTAAAATAGATTCGAAGAAAGGATTAGATGATTGCATACCTGAGCCTTACCATTGATTTGTTTTTGCAGGTGATATTCAAGCTACTAATATAGTATTGAAGTTGTCTTCGATGGTTCTAAAGCTGCATGTGATAATCTGCTTGAGGTCCTTTTTGAGCTTCTGAGCATAGAAGGAGGAAGTCGAAGTTTGACTATGTTTAACCAGGTTGTTGACCGAATTATATTTTTGTGCCAACTTGCTATTTTTCGGCTTGCAAAGTTTGGAGAGCACATGCATTCATTAGAGAGAGATACATGGAGAAATGCAATTTTTTTTTTGTTTTTTATAAGGCCTACTAGCTACCTCTTTGAGGTTTTCCACTAGTAGGTCTACCTAGGCGCCTCAAAGGAGGTTTTCACCTACGATATTTTTTTTTTCTCTCATTTTTTTCCCAACGCAATGACTGCCTCATGGAGGTTTTCAATCATGGGCCAATCTCAGACGCTTCAAAAGAGGTTTTCACCTGAGATTTTATTCTTTCCCTTTTATTTTATTTTTCTATTTTTCACTTTCCTACTCTACTTGAAAAAAAAACCTTTTTCAAGTATAGGAATACTTCCAATGGAGCCATGTACACATCAATATGAAAGATAAAATCATCTGCACACTTGGAATACATGCTTTGACCTGTACCTAATTATGAGAGATGGATTTCTTTCACTGGTATTGTATCAAGTACTGTTAGAGAAGAGTGTGTTGCTGCAACTTAATGACTGTTTGGAACCATATGTCAATATAGTTGTGATGCCACTGGTTCGCTTGCTAAGTTGGATCACCTTGGATGTCCTCTTCTATTATGTTAGTCAAATATTCCTCTTTTTGTTGATTGTTCTCTTTAACACGTGGAGGAAATGCTGGTAAACATGAGGGAACTTTCCCAACATCTGATTCTGATTTTTGCTCTTCATCAAGTGAAACCCTCGATCTTTTGATCTCCTCATTTGGATCTTATTATTCTTGATGTTTTCCTTCAATGACATTAAAACAATCTCTTCTTTTCAATACCTCTCTTGAACTAAGATGCAAACCTTTTAGATCAAGAGGATATGTTTGTTAGTGTTGTACCTCAACATTGTAAGTGTGCTAAGATACTTCACTGTATGGGTTTGGAAATGGTGGTATAGGTAGTTGAGTGGGGTTGGATAGATGAGATGGATGTGGTTGAGGCTGTGGTTGTGGTGGAGGTGGATGGTAGGGATAGCATGGAGTTGGGTATGGAGGATATTGAGGGAAATATTAAGGATGTTGTGGATTTTCCTAATAAGGACCTTGACAACCATGTTGCCAAGATTGGTTTTGGGGTTGAGATGGCCAAGGTTGACAAGGAGGGAGTGTGTCCCAATTAGTTTGAGATGGATGTGAATAAGCTTGAAATTGTGAAGTGGATCCTTGCATCATATCAAGTTGACTAGGCTACTAGGGTCTCCTTGGAGCTACATAACATAACTTCTTTGGTGATTGCCTTGCTCCATTGTCTTCCTGGTAAACTTCTTTAAACATGGGGAATGATGAAAAAAATTTAGTAGCATATGATTATCCATGGATAACAAAAATATCAGCGTCTTATTTTTTCTCATTTTGCATTCTTAACATTTCTACTTGTTCACTTAGATTACTAATAATTTTTGTTTTAAAGTTGTCAAGAAAATTTCCGAGTTCATCTTGCCTTACCATTGTTGATGCTAACTTACTTACTCTTTCCCTTCCTCTTGATATGTGCTTGCATGTTTCACAAATTTCTTCAAATGAAAATTGATCTACATCTCCTTTACTCATGAGATTAAGGAGATCAATCCACTCATCCCTAATTTTCCTAAGTAAGAGGATTTTAGTGTTTCAAATCCTAAATGATGCAATTTTCCCCTCTTAACATTATACATGAAACTCTCTATTAGATCCTCAAGGCTCTCATCTTCTTCTTGGTTCATTCTGAAAATTTCTTCTCTAGGATCACAATCTTGGTATTTTTCTAGAAATATCTTTTGCATATTATTCCATGATCTTATTGAATTAGTACCTAGACTCATGAACCATTTAAGAGCTCTATCCTTCAATGTTGCAGGAAACAATATTAGTTTTTGAGCATGTGATAAGTAGCCATAAGACCTACAAAGTATCTCATATTCAAAGAGAAATTTTTCCGGATCCTCTGTCCTCATACCATGGAAATTGGGAAGAAAATATGAAGGGATGTTCTTCATATGTACAATGATGTCCATATATTGAATGGGAAACCCAATAAGATCTTCTTCATTGTCATCATATCCATCCATCTCTTCTACCTTCAAAAGTGTATGGTCATGTGGTTCTTATTGCACCACGTGGTCAAGTGGGGGGGGGGGGAGGGATGGTATTGGAGAAGTATTTAAAAAAAAAAATAAAAAAATTGAGTATCCCTGCTCCTATGAGGTATGAAAATAAGATCTTTTTGTATTTTTTTTTAATATTTATAAAATGGAATTAAAATAAAGGAGAGCATAAAATAATGCTAAAAAAAAAAACAAAGCATCTACTAGACACCTCTCCGAGAACGACGCCAAAAAGTGGGGAGACCTAGTATTGCACTAAGAGTGCTGCAACTCCCATGGGCTTCCTTACTTTACTTTATTAACCCAGGGTTTGTACAAACTTGGAGGTGACAGTGCTATATACATAGAAGATGCATTATGTTTATGTCATCCTCTTCTGATCTATGAAAGGGTTCTACTTCTAGGGGTTCTCAGTGAAATCTATCACACTTCAATGAAACTAAAATAAATTGTAGAAAGGAAATGATAGAAATGAAACTAATTAAATTTGCATAAAGGAAATGGTAGAATGAAACTAATTTAAATTGCAAAAAGGAAACTAATTTATACCAAACTTAACTTGGCTAATCGGCTAAACACACCCTACTCTATATATCATGCTTGTATCTATGAATTTACTCATGACCTATTTCTAATTTGAAGAAGTGTGCTTGCAGTTTGGAGGAAAAAGGGCTAAAGAGTCTAATGGAGGGCTTTACACATTAAACAAGGCTTAGAAGAGGAAGGCACAGGGTTAAACCTTATAAAACCTTATTATAGCGTAGAAATGGCTTTGGAGCAGAATGTTTTGAAAAGTACGATGGCGGAGAAAAAGGAGTATAGTTCATGAGCGAGAGAAAAGTGCTATTTGCGAAAAGGTAAAATCTACGAAGTGTGAAGTGCGACGGGGTAAACATTGCGATTTGCGATGTGGTAAATGTTTCCAAGTGCGAAGTGCAACATTGGAGTAGGATGTTGGAAGCAGTAAGTGTTAACAAAAACCAATTAAATAGAGTGAAGTGCGAAATACGACAGGTGACATGGAGGTGGGACCGGCGGTGGAGCGCGATCGCAATATCACAATCGTTGGATCGGAGTGGTAAGTCTTAAAAGAAAAGGGTAAATGTTTCGAAGTGTGATTGCAATGTATGGTAGTGGGAGAACTGAGAAGAAAAGGGTGGAGGTCAAACTTTGATGGTTTGTCAAGCATTTTGTGTTAAAATGGCTGCGATAGTCGCAGAACATGAAAATGAAGGAATAGAAGGCAGACTTAGTCATTTTGAAGTGTTTTTGGGAATAAAAAGGGTGCGGCAGCTGCAAATAAGTGAAAATAGAAGGGGATATAAGCATAACAACATATATGAAAAGTGAAGCAGGAAGGCAAGGGTGAACTTCTCCGGAACTTTAATACTGCTTCCTGCAAAAAAACCTGCAGATTCATGCACGGGAAAACAAAAAGGAATGTGTGATAAAAACAGTGAACATAAATAATTTTTTTTGGCCTGTGGGAAAGCCTACCCCCCTCGAGCTCTATTAACATAGATGAGAAGGGAAGTATATGTCATATTTTAGAGTTTTATCCTCCATATATTAAGAAAATGAAAACCTACAACAACAATTCGAAACAACAAATTGAAACTATCATAAGCAAGATTAACTAAATGATAGAAACAAAAAATAACTAATGGACAGAAACAAACTAGCTAAATGACAGAAAGGAAAGAATGGCAAGAGGTAGAGAAGATGAGGCACATGGATTGGGCCCTATTCCACGAGCCTAGCTCTCTGGAACTAGATCAATGAAAATTCATCTGAATACTCATTGCATTAAAATGAAATATTATTACATCCTGAAGGTCTTAAACAAAAAAAGCCTAATAGAATGGAAAATGGATGGCATGGGATGGAATGGAATGGACTATATCAAATGGACCCGAATCGAATGGCCGGACTGGAATGGAATAGAATCGACCCTAATTAGCTCTTGATTAGCTTTATTTATCCTCAAGAGCAGCTACCAAGAGCTACCTAAAAAATAGGTAATGATTCTACTTGACTCCAAGTGAAGTATGGCTTGAGTGCACTTGGTCTTGAGTCGCTTGGCTGCCTCTGGAATTTGAATTGCTGGAGGGGGAGTCATGAGGACCATTTGGATGCCTTTGAGAGTTAAGGAGGGTGGACAACCCCCTTGAATCTCTCCAATATTTCTCCCTAATTTACTGATATTGTGATCATTTATTCTCCCATATTGATCTTCCAGTGGTAGGGAGAAAGTCCCTAAATCATCTCCTTCTCCAAATCTGCATTATCTGCCAAATATTCTCACAATATTCTACAAAAATAACCAATACTAGGCACAAATATGAAATTACCTTTAAACCTTCCTAAGAAAGTATTGAAGCATAAGAAAACATTATTAAGTGCAGAAGGATAGATTAAATATATATATTCATGTGCATAAGGAAGGTATATGGGCTTAATAAAGGTTAGATGGGCCTTATTTAATGTCTAATTTAGAGGCTCATCACCTTGGTCAATTATTCAATTTTGGCGTTCGCTCTTTTGAGCTTGGCCAATGCATATTTCTCTTTTTGGGCATGGAGTTTGACATTATTCCTTAACAAGTCATTATCTTTATTGTCCTTTTCCAACAGCTTCTCCAAGTGTTAATTGGATCTATCAAGCCATGGCTCCCTCTTCTCATTGATCTATATGGCAAGCTGCTTATTTAGGGTTAGCTGGTCAGCAAGCTTAGCTTCCCTTTGTCTTTCTTGAGCTAGAGCTCTTTTCAGCCATCTTTTTCTAGGTCTCTACCTTGGTACCTGTTCTTCTTCCTCATCAGGTAATCCATACTTCTCCACTTTTTAGTCAAGCATGGTTTTGGCCTTTTGAGCCTCTCTTTGAGCAGTGAAGTAGTTCACCTCATCAATGACCTATTTGGTCTTCAACTGCTCATTTTATTGCTGAAGGAAATGTATAACATATCTAACTCTCTCAAGATTAGTTTGGAGCTCACTAATCTTGGCATCCTTACCTTTGATAGAAACATTTATGATTTTATCACTATCATCCTCATCTAGGTCAACCAAATGAAATTTATGCTCTGTTTCATGATTGTCCTCCTCATCATGAATGACTGGCTCAATGACCTTCTCTTTACCTTTATCCACCTATTGTGTTGATGTAGAAGGCATGGCCCCTTTCACTCCAAGTGAAGCAAAGACATGCCTATAGCCTCTCTAGTAGGTTTTTGGCAATGGCTCAACCTCAACCAAACTATCCCACTTAGGCTCAATGTCATCTATCCTGCTAGGTGACCCAAAATCATGATGAGATGGAGGTGAAGGGGACTGATTTGATGATGATGAGTGAGTCATGGGCTGAGATGATGAAGGGACATTTTGTGTATGTTGAATGGATGACTCAATGAAGATATCATTGACTATGAAGGTGCTCCAAGCAATGTTCAGTTGATTGAGATGGTCGAGGACCATTATTTTTATGAGGGAATGATGGAATAGGCTTTTCATTTGTTGTTCATACTCCTTCTAGGAAATGTATGCCATTTTATATATACTCCAGAAAAGATAATAGGGCATGTTAAGCATCCTTACCCTAGTGAAATACATCATGAGCCGAATGTGATAGGAATAGAGACTTAAAAATCTACCTTCACATGAAAAATATTTCATTCTAATATTCATCATAGGTGCATATCTATCCAAGAGGTGTGAAAAAGGGAAAAACCTCTTTGTTTGATTTTGGTGTCTTGGTTTTAGGAAGAAGTCAAAATCCTGTTTCTTCAACCTGCCTTTCTTTAACCATTTCTCTCCAACATTTGGGATGCCTGTAGCATCTGAAATGACAACAGTAGATAAGGTAAAAGTGACCCTGAATAATTTAACTTGATTTTCATGGAGTCCTGATATGAACAGTCTAGTTAGCATGGGGTGGGGTTTAACCCTCTGAATTTTCTCACAAAAATCATAACATTCAACATGTTTGAAGCATGTGATAGTCAATGGAGAGGCTAAAAGTTCCTTAGTTTTGGCAGGCTCAAGTCTGAGCACCCTTCCTCTTTTATGTGACCTCCTTATCTTTGTTTCCTCTCCTTCAGTGAATGGTGTGTTTTCCTCTTTTGTTGCCATGGTGTTTTTGTTAAAACCCTAGGGATTAGGGAAGGGAAATGGAAAAATGAGGGAGATGCTTGATAGGGATATGTGATATGGGGAGGGGATAGGGAATGATGTTTAGGGATATGAAGAATGGGGAAGGGAATAAGTATGAAAGAGTGATGGGAATTAGGATTTAGGAGCCTAGGTCAAAATAGCACCTAGGGATTTGGATTTTAGGAATTAGTAGCTTAGAGATAGGGTTTATGATAACAGGGATTAGGGAATTAATTTTTACACTGTAGCGATGGTATTTACTGTAAAAAAAATGGAATTCTGGAAAGTATGAGTGCAAGGGAGAAAAAATAGGGTTTCACTCCAATAAGACACCAAATTAAAATTTCAACATGCAAACTTCAACAAATATAAATTTAAGAAGGATTTGTCATGGCATGTGTCTCTTACTAGTTTGTTGGAGGTGAATGACTGAGTAGAGGAGCTTCAAAGGCAATTCTGATCACTTGGATGGTTTACTGAGCTTGCTGGTCATTTGCGCCCTCGACAACATATTTGCGCCCTCAGCAACATATTTGCGCCCTTAGCAACATATTTGCACCCTCAACAACTAATTTGCATCATCTCAGCACATTTGCACCATCGAAAACATATTTTCACCCTACAAAACTAATTTGCATCCTACTAAACTGATTTGTGCCCTCTTGAACTGATTTGTGCGCTCGCTTAAGGATTTGCGGCCTCAATTTCTGCTCCTTTACCAATTTCACTCAGAATTTCAAAATTTTTGTCTCTTTGAGTGCTGGCTTGATAATTAGAAGAGGAAAATGGATTTTAATTTATTTATTTTAGTCATTAATAGCAAAGTGAATTTGTATTTGAATTTAAAAACCCACTTTTCTAATATCTTTTTCACTTTTTTGAAACATTTGTTGATTACCCTTTCATCTGATTTTTCTCTCTTGCAGGATGGAGTTTCTGGAGTTTGAAACTTTTCTCTTTCATTTTGGCATGTGTCTTTTGAGTTTGAAGCTAGGGATTGCAATTATTACATATAGAAAGCATAAAATTACAAAAAAAATTAAAAAATTACATCTTTGTTTTCCTATAAAAATGACATTTTGATATGAAAATCATAAAAAATCAAAATTAAAAGTTTAAAAATATCATATTTACATGCTGATGATCTTCTGCAGATGAAAATAAAATGTTTATTGAGTCACTTTCACTCATTTTTCTGACCTTATTGAGATGAAATGGTGCATTTTTGGACCTTGAAAAATAACACCTAATGACCTAATGGGACCTTGAATGACCCGACTTCCATGATTAACTTTGACTGAGATAAGACATAGTGAAATGAGTTTTTCAAAAGTGTTTTTATACTAAAAAAGACATGAATGTGGGCCAGCAAATGAGATTTTTGAGGTAGAGTGAGTTTTTATGACTAGGGCTACCATCAGTGAAACAATTTTTATCATGACCTAATGGAATGATATAAAAATTTCAGAGTGGGACACCTAAAATGAGAATGAAAAGAGTGATTTTGATCATTAATGGAAAAATGCATATTCTAACACTAACATTGGCCTCATTGGGGATGACAACTCTGAAAGAGGTGTCAAGAACCACACATCCCTAAATTTGGTAGATTAGTGGTTCTTTCATTGAGCCAATATGGTCAAAAAATAACTCAAACTGAAATGCAAGATTAAATACTGACAACTCAATGACACAAACTAACTAAAACTAACTGAAATTTGACTGAACTCGACTGAAACAAAAACTCAAAACTAAACTTCCTCTTGTAAAAACTTAACTTGAAATGGTAGAAACTCAGTTAAGCTCCATGGCCTTCACTTCCGGCTCCGAATTCCAATGCTTTTCCACTTCACACTTGTAGGAATATCAAGTTGATATACAATGAGGATGATTTTTTTTTCATAATTTCATATCAAAAGTGATAGTGCTTCAGGAGCTTACCATTAACTGTCCCTCCTAAGAAAATTTGCTGATCCATTTCTTCCAAGAGATATGCATTTTGTCCACGAGAAGCTGCAACCTTAAAATGACCTTTCCATAAATTATCGAACTTCTCATGCTTACCCTTATCTTCATTCTTGGCATCCCAATGGAGTACTACATCACCAATCTTGAAATCATCTTGCTTGGTTTTTTGGTCATATATTTTCTTGATCTTATCTTGGAGCTTGGAAGTGTTCTGAAATACTTCTTCTCTTGTTTGCTACAAGTGAATCATTTTGTTTATTTTGTGTTGTATGTCATTTTATTCAATTCCATCTTCTTGTAAAAGCTTCATGACTGGGACAACCAATGAATAAGGGAAAACTGTATCCACACCGTAAAATACCTGAAATGGAGACATGCCAATGGATCTCTTGTTGCTTACTCGATTTTCCCACAGTGCATTAATTAGCTTCTTATGCCAATTCTTTTTTTTTCGCCACCAACATCTTTTTGATTATGCTGATCAAAGACTTATTGGAGGACTCTGCCAATTCATTGCCCTATGGATATTATGTTGTAGAATGACCCAATATAATGTTATACTTATCACAGAATTCTGTCATCTTCTTTGATTTGAAGGCTACAACGTTATCTGTGATGATCTTTCTAGGACAACCAAACCGGGACAAGATGTTAGCTTCTAGAAACTGAATTATAACTGAATCTGTAGCTTCCATGGTTGGGATTGCTTCGATCCAATTTGTGAAATATTCTGTGGCGGTAAGTATCATCTATGTTGAGCGGATGAGGGTGGATGTATCTCACCGATAAAATATAAGCCCCCCTATTGGAAAGGATCTTCAACTTAAATGGGATGTAATGGTACATGAAGAAGCTTATGTTTACATTGGAAAAGTTGGCATTCATGGCAGCTCATGACCGTCTTGTACAAATATGAAAACAATGTAGGTCAATAGTAACCCGCTCTTAGTATTTTTTTGTTTGTGGTCTTCCAGTACAAATGACCTCCACAATCTCCCTTGTGGAAATCCTTCATCACTTCTTTGGACTCATCTTCAACTAATAATTTGAGTAACACTCCTCCAGGATCCTTCCAGTAGAGTGCACTATCTAGTATGCAATATTTTGAGGCCTTAAGCTTCAAGGACCCGCTCTTACTCTTTGACATGTCCGGAGGAGGGTTCAAATGTTGTAAAACATAAATGATGTCAGCATACCATGGAGATGATGAAAAAAAATCTGATACCTGAACAAGACTTACACCTTCTTTGTCATTGGACAGTGCTGATATGAGATTGATGTCAAGTGCATGTATATTAGACTCAACCATGAGCTTGGCTAAGCCTTTCCCTTTGATCAACTTGGTCGGCTTGATCTCATGGCTATACTCTAAAAGTGCCACTATCCACCTACCTCTTCTTCCTTCTGGATTTGCATGAGTACTTCTTTAACCGCTACATTTGGAACATATGCCATAATATGTGAGTGCATAATATAAACACGGAAGTCTTTGATTGCTTTGACCAAGGCCAAGGCCTGTTTCTTGATTATGTTCTATTGAAGGGTTGCATCCCTTATTGTGTGATTGAAGAATGCTATTGGCAGCTTTGTCCCATCTTTTTTCTGCATAAGCACCACTGCCAAAGTATGCTCAGAAGCAAAAGAAAATATGATGAAATCTAGTGAATAATCGGGACTTGTCAGAATTGGAGTAGTGGTCAAAGAAACTTTCACTGAGCTAAATGATTTACGAGTATTTTCAGACCATATTACATAATTCTCCTTCTTCAACATGTTACTTAACTCTCTAAGATGTTCTGCTAAGTTGGGAATGAACCTACGTAGGAAATTCATCCTACCGTTGAATGCCTGAATTTCCTTATTGTTTCTAGGGAAATCAATTTGCTGTATTGCTTCAACTCTAGTAGGATCTATCTAGATGCCATATTTTGGGATGACGTGACCCAACGACTTCTTCCATAGCAAAGAGGCACTTTTTAGGATTTAGGGAAATTCCAAATTTTCTACATCATTGGAACACAACTATAAAATGGTGTAAATGCTCATCATTTGAATTTGAATAAACAGTCAGATCATCTAAATAAACAAAAAGGAAGACATATTTCTCGTTACCAAAATCTATGTCCATGGCTCGCTGGAAAGTGGCCTCGACATTCTTCAAACCGAATGACATCTTGGCATATTTAAAGGTACCCCATGGTGTAGTGAATGCGGTCTTATATTGATAATATTCATGTACAAGGATATTATTTTAGCCTGAGTAACCATCCATCAATGAAATACTGTTGGCTCCTACAACTGCATGAAGTATGTGGTCCATTTTGGGCAGCAGGTAATTGTCTTTCAATGACCGTTTGTTTAGATTTCTGAAATCTATACATAGTTGAATTTCATCGGTATTCTTCCGCATTGGAACCAAATTGGAGATCCAATATAAAAATATGACTGGAACAATAATACATGTCTTGTAGATATTTTTTACCTCCTTCTCAATGGACTGCAACAACTTTGGGTTTATTCTCCTGAGCTTCTGCCTAAAAGGCTTTTGATTTTGCTTGATAGGGATGGTCTGTTGAATGATATCTTTATTGTATACCTTTAGATATGAGTAATCCCAAGAAAACAAATCAGAAAACTCAGTAAAAAATCAACATATTTAGGCTTTACCTCTGGTGGCAAAGACATTGAAAGCTTGACGAACTTTGGCTGCTCCGCTGTCCCAATATTAATTTCTTCTATACTTTTTTTTGTGGGGACCGAAGTAGGTTTTCTTGCCACGTCATATTGATCAAACAACTCTTCCAAAGGTATGGGAACTTTTGGAATGTTATTTTCCTTAAGTTGAAGTATGTAAATCTGATCTACCTTAATAACTTGGCCATCCATGTCATACACTTCATCCATAGAATAGCTCTCAAACTCACCTTCACTTTGAAGGAAATTGTTCACTTGTTTATCGTTCCAGAAAACTTGCCAAAATTTCAAGCTATCTGGAACGGCGGGCTCGTGCTTTATATGAATCTCAAAATTTTTATTTGAAAAGATTGTAGATCTGAAATTACTTGCAACGGTGGCTAATGAATCAACCATCAAGTTTTGAAATCTTGGCACTACTTTATGTGTATATTTTGAAAACATTCTTTAAATGTCAAGTGTTGCATTCCTGTATTGCCTCATCCTTGGGTGATTAGCTTGATACTCACATTTACTTGTTTTAAATACCAGCTCTGAATCACCATAGACTACAATTCTTCTACTTCCTAATTTATACAAAATTTTCAAACCAGTAATGAGCTCTTCATATTCAGCCTTATTATTCATACAATCGAATGCTAATTTGTAGGAACAAAATCTCACATTATTTGGGACCTTATTTTTCTATTGAAATGGGTTACGGATCCATAAACCAATGCCATCCCCGTCTTTGCCAATGGAACCATCAAATTCCATGCTCCAAAGACCATCTTCATCTTCAAGGTGTTGAAGCTCTTGATTATGATTTGAAACAATTTTCTGATCTGATTCTTTATGTGGTTCTAAACTTTCATTTGCCTTCTCTGATGGCCATTCAGATATAGTAGGCAGATTATCTTTCTCTTTTTCTAACATTTTTCTAATGCAATATGAAACTTCATGAGCATCCTCTATTTCTACTAATTTACAATCTACATCATTTAATCCAGAATCATTGTACAATATGAAGAACTCTAAGTCTGTATGTACAATGTTTATAGGATGATTATTAGGCCTTTCCTTGTTTGTGATAATGTATTTCATTTTATTCTCACGGTATAGTTTTCTCATTTGACCGAAGACAAGAATGGTGGCATAGGAAAAATCCAACTGTAGTGTACCTCTCAATTTACCCCCCCAGGATCTTGACAACAACATATTGAAACGTGGTGGAATATCAACAACTACCACATCCATAAGGACATTTTTTGCTGGGATCTGCTTTAGGGAGACAACTAGATCTTTGATTAAAACCAAACAATGGACATGACGAGAATCAAAAGAATATAAATCATGATATCGGTGGGTTATGTCAAGGCCAAGCTTCTCCATGATAGCTTTGGGCATGAGGTTGTGGGAGGCCCCAGAGTCTAACAAAGTGTTACGAAGGATGAATTGGTGAACTTTGAGACTCAACTAAAATGGTGGGACCTCACTATCTTTAGACTGACCATCGATGGTGGGAAAAAATATTAACTTGGGCTGATCATCCTCTATATTAACCATGTCGGATAAAGGGTCAACTTTAAAGGTTTTGACTACATGGGATTTGTATTTATCAATTTTGACCAATTCAGTAAGAGGAATAGACACCTTTAAATTAGAAATTTCTGACTCTATATTAAAAGGTATAGTTTTATCTACCTCTTTTATGATAACATCCATTTTCTCAACATGATCTCTCGGTGCGACTTCTTTTCTATGAATATATTTTTTTTGACAGGAGAATTTGTAGAAGGTTGTTTGCTTCTATTCTAATTCAGAGCTACAATCTCTTTACCCTTATTTTGAACTTGTTTCGGTGGTGCTTCTTTCTCCTGAACTTTCTTCTTTGGAAGTGTAATTATTGGAACATGATGACCTCTCAAGGAATACTTCCTTTGCTGGGAACTCAATGCATTCAGGTATCCTCTCTGATAGTCATTAGATTCTACTTCTAACTCATGATAATTCACCAATATGAAATCTTTATCACTAGGTGAACTTGTTTTTTCCACATAATATTCATCCTCAGTGAGAAATATGGGCTGACCATCAGTTGTGAAAATAAGGTTCTCTTCTACTGTTGCTTCTTCCTCTTCTTCACTCTGAGAATAATTCTGTTGAAGTGGTGTTATGATTGGTTGCTATTGCTGTGTTTCAGGAGCTATTTTCTCTCTCCGCTTTATCCGGAACTGAGGCTGCTGCTGTTGGCCTCGAAAGTTCAGTTTTTTGACTTGTGTCTCCATTTTTCTATCTGAAATAGACATCTTATCTACCATTCTCTCCATGGTTTTAAGCAAAGCATCAAATTTAGTATCCGATGAAGTGGAAGGTTCCTCTTTGATAGTCACTTTTCTTTCAATTTTAAGTTTGGAATTTTTTATCAGGGGATTGGCCTCAACACTCACTGAATTTTTGATCATCTCTTCAAGGGTAGTGGGGTTTCTTTCTCTCAATGAGTAGGCCATATCTGGGTCAAAATCATCGGGATAACGCATAAGGGATAAACCAAGAGGTGGTTTCATTTCATTTGGGATGGAATTATAGATTCTGAGGTATCGGGAATTGCAATTAGGCATTGATTCATTAGGATTGTGTTTTAGGGAATCATATTAAGAAAGGATTTGTAAAGGGTTTTTCCTCTCATCCCACCTGGCTAAGAAAGCATCAGTTAGATCAGCAGGAGTCCTAATAGACTTAACTGGTAGATAACGGAACCAAATTTTAACTTCACCGGAAAAAAAATTGTGCGATGATTCACATCTTGGCATCATCTGCATCTAACTCCTCAATATCTATGAAGGTTGTGATTTTGGCCATGTGCTAACAGGCAATGATTTTAGAGTTTTCATCGAAGAGGGGAAGCCTTTGGCCATATCCTTGAGGTATATCAGCAAGATTACCATGGAGAACTATAGGTCCAAAATGAGCCATAATTCCTGTTGAATGTGGTGGAGGGGGTGGAATGAGGGATGGATTGGTCTAAGGAGGTCCTTGAGGGGGAAGTTGAGATGATGATGGGATGGATGATGAGACAATAGATATATGGGAAACTTCGAGGATATGAAGGGTTTCTTGCTGGTATTTAATAAAGGCTTTTTCAGTAGTGTAACTTAGGGTATTGGCTAAATTTTCTAGCTCGTAATATTGTCTCCAGATTTTAACATCAGTCTCGTTTTCAACTTCAACTAATGATGGATTTAAATCTAATATCCAAAGTTCAGGGACTACTATATTCAAATCAATCTTGTACTTGGTTCTAAACAGTGATAACTCAAATTTGGTATAAAATACTAAATTTTGTATGGCTACCAAATCAGAAGGTAATGAGAAGTATCTTACCAAATTTTGAGGAAGAGATTCTGAAGAGATTTAAGCTGGCCGAGATATTTGCCTCCTTAGGATTCTTTCAACATTTTCGATGGGAGAAAATGGATCTAGATTAGGATTAGACCTGGTATACCTTCTTCGAGAAGCCAGATCTGCTTTTGAGCAACTGCAATTATGAAATCAGCCTTATGAAACTTGATCCCATCATCCAGAGGATCAGTTTTCGATAAATGTTTGTCATATACCCAGGGAAAATTTTTTCTTTTCATTCCCCAATAACGGTGCCAAGATGTTAGCACTCCACCATATTCCTAAGGTTGAGGAAGCAATCTCAACTAAGGTAACCACATACTAAGCTTTTGACTTGATAGCTAACCCTATCAAGTCGGAGATGGCTCTCTCCAAAGGGTCAGAACCAGGAGGGCTGGAAAAATTAGGGTTTTTAGGCTAGATATAGAGTGCAGGGGGTTGTTTTATTTTATTTGGTTGGGGTTATCACTGAATGTAGAAATTAGGTCAAGGGAGCTAGGTGGGGGAAAATAAGATAGGATTGCAGGGATCAATGGGGCAAGGTAGGCACAAGGCTTATCACTTGAAGATGATTGTGATGGAATGGTTTTGAGATTGAAGAGAAGCTAGGAAGAGCATGGAAGATGTATTCTTCTTAGACATATGAAAATGGACAAACTATGATCAATTCCCCAAAACAGAGCATGAGCAAGCATGTGTTCTGATTACCAAAATTGAAAGAGATCATATCATAGAAATGAAGTGAACATGAATAAAATACATTCTAACATATGAAATTGAAGAAAAGACAATGATAAACATCAATACCACAAGTATCCAATAAAATAGCTGCACTCCTCTTTATTAGTTGGCCAAACTAAGTACAATAGTTCCTTGATCAATAAGAAAACATACAAACTGATTCCAACCCTTTACTAGTGTGAAGAAAGGGGATAAATAGACATCAAAAAAAGAATCAGTCATCCTCAAGGGTAAAATCCATGAGGTGAGGAAGAGATCCACCAATTTCTGAACTGAAAACTGAATTGTAGGATGGTCCAAGTGACTCACTCCTCATTACATTCAATTGATTCATCATGACTCATTAATGAATTTTACTCAATGAATCTACCCTAGGTAAGTAATCTCAGACATAATTATATTTTACCATGATGAATTACATGAGTAGAAACACAATTTGTTGAGGTAAAGTGAAAATTTCAGAGAAAATTTGAAAAATCAGCAAATTTGACATTTGCGCCCTCCACTGTGCATTTGCGCCATCCTACTGTCATTTGTGCCCTCTGTGTTTAGGACCACTTTTGGAGGCCTTCCTAGTGTCCAAATTAGGCACAAGATGGCTTTCTGGAAAGCCCTGCCTATCCTCTTTCCTCAAGTTTTGAAAATTGAGGTCATTTCCCCCCCTCAAAAATTCAATTTCTCGAGACTGGTATTTGCGCAGCACTTAAGTCAAAAGGGGTAGAAAGGTTATTTTTTGATGGTTTTTTGAGCTTTTCACCCACCAAAACTACAAAAAAAGGCTGGAAACATGGATTTATGAGATGCATGAGTCATTAGGAATCCAATGGTGCCTTCATTCTCCTAAAAAAGTGTGCCAATTATTTTCGTAGCGCCTAGGGCGCTACGCAAATGCTCAATTTTCTGCTAATTAATTTCCTCAAAAAACAGTAGGATTTCCAGATTTTGAAAAAAAGTTAGAAGATGTCTCAAAATTGTTGGAATAGCCGATGAAGGTGTGTCTAAGCTTGTAGGGAAGCCTCAGTAAGGATGTCCAACTTTTTCTTCTCCTCCTTGGTCAATTCTTCAATTTTGGAATTGCTTCTTTTGAGCTTGGCCAATGAAAATTTCTCTTTTTGGGCATGGAGTTTGACCTTCTTCCTTAACAAGTCATTATATTTATTGGCATTTTCTAGCAGCTTCTCCAAGTGTTGATTGGCTCTATCAAGCCATGGCTCCTTGTTCTCATTTATCTCTATGGAAAGCTGCTCATTTAGGGTTAGCTAGTCAGCAAGCTCAACAAGCTCAGCTTCTATTTGTCTCTCTAAATCTAGAACTCTTTTCAGCCCTCTAGTTCTAGGTCTATGCCTTGATACTTGTTCTTCTTCCTCATCAAGTAATCTATACTTCTCCACTGTTTCATCAAGCATGGATTTGGCCTTTTGAGCCTCTCTTTGAGCAGTGAAGTACTTCACCTCATCAATGATCTGTTTGGTCTTCAACCGCTCATTTTCTTGCTTTGGAGCTCAATAATCTTGGCATCCTTACCTTTTATAGCAACATTTGCGATTTTATCATTGTCATCCTCATCTAGGTCAACAAACTGAAATTCATGCACTATTTCATGATTGTCCTCCTCATCATGAATGACTAGCTCAATGAACTTCTCTTTACCTTTATCCACCTGTTGTGTTGATGTAGAAGACATGGCCCCTTTCACTCCAAGTGAAGCAAACACATGCCTATAACCTCTCTGGTAGGTTTTTGGCAATGGCTCAACCTCAACCAAACTAGCCCACTTAGGCTCAATGTCATCTACCCTACTAGGTGACCCAAAATCATGATGAGATGGAGATGAAGGATCATGATGAGATGGAGATGAAGGAGGTGAAGGGGATTGATTTGATGATGATGAGTGAGTCATGGGCTGAGATGGTGAAGGGAAATTTTGTGTATGCTGAATGGATGACTCAATGAAGATATCATTGGCTATGAAGGTGCTTTAAGCAATGTTCAGTTGATTGAGATGGTGGAGGACTATGATTTTTATGAGGGGATGATGGAATAAGATTTTCATTTGCTTTTCATACTCTTTCTTCTGGGAAATTTATGCCATTTTATCTATACTTTGGAAAAGATAATAGGGCATGTTAAGCATCCTTACCCTAGTGAAATGCATCAAGAGCCAGATGTGATAGGAATAGAGCCTTGAAAATCTGCCTTCACATGACAAATATTTCATTATAATCTTCATCATAGGTGCATATCTATCCAAGAGGTGTGAAAAATGGAAAAACCTTTTTGTTTTATTTTGGTGTCTTGGTTTTAGGAAGAAGTCAAAATCCTGTTTCTTCAACCTGCCTTTCTTGAACCATTTCCCCCCAACATTTGGGATCCCTGTAGCATTTGAAATGACAGTAGCAGATAAAGTAAAAGTGGCCCCAGCTAATTTAACTTGATTGTCATGGAATCCTGATATGAGCAGTCTAGTTAGCATGGGGTGGTGTTTAACCCTCCGAATTTTCTCACAAAAATAATAATAGTGAACATGTTTGAAGCATGTGACAGTCAATGGAGAGGCTAAAATTTCCTTAGTTTTAGTAGGCTCAAGTCTGAGCACCCTTCGTACTTTAAGTTACCTCCTTATCTCTGTTTCCTCTCCTTCAGTGAATGATTTATTTTTCTCTTCTGTTGCCATGGTGTTTTTGTTAAAACCTTAAGGATTAGGGAAGGGAAATGGATAAGGGAGATGGGAAAGGAAAAATGAGGGAGATGTTTGATAAGGATATGTGATATGGGGAGGGGATAGGGAATGATGTTTAGGGATATGAGGAATGGGGAAGGGAATAGGAATGAAAGAGTGATGGGAATTGGGATTTAGGAGCCTAGGTCAAAATAACACCTAGGGCTTAGGGTTTTAGGAATTAGTAGCATAGAGATGGGGATTATGATAACAGGGATTACGGAATGAATTTTTACACTTTAGGGATGGTATTGAGGGTAAATGAAATGGAATCCTAAGAATTATGAGTGCAAGAGAGAAAAACTAGGGTTTCACTCCAAGAAGACACCAAATTACAGTTTCAACATGAAAACTTCAACACATATGAATTTAAGAAGGATTTTTCATGGCATGTGTCTCTTACTAGTTTGTTAGAGGTGAATGACTGAGTGGAGGAGCTTCGAAGGGAATTCTGATCACTTGGATGGTTTACTAAGCTTGCTAGTCATTTACGCCCTCGACAAGCTATTTTCTTCCTCAGCAACGTATTTGTGCCCTTAGTAACGTATTTTCATCCTCAACAACTGATTTGTGCTATCTCAGCACATTTGTGCTTTCGACAACATATTTTCACCCTCTAGAACTGATTTGCGCCCTCCTGCACTGATTTACGCCCTCCTGAACTGATTTTCGCACTCGCTTTAGGATTTGTGCCCTTAATTTCTGCTACTTTGCCAATTTCGCTCAGAATTTTGAAATTTTTGTCTCTTGTGTTAGTCATTAGTATTTTTCACTTGCTGGTGATGACTAGTTGTAACAGCCAAGTTTTCTAGCAGCTGATCTAAAATTTTTTCAAATTTGCCAGCTGGGAAAACACCCATAAAATTTTTTACCCTCTTACCTTTTCAGTCCGCCCATGACGAGGTGAAACCTCATTATCAAATCCTACCTAGCCTCAGCCATACTAGTCTGCCCATCAGCTCTAGAGAAACAATCCAAAATCTACCGAAAAAGTCTCCCTTAAGTTAGGAAGTGGCGCTTTTAGGCATTTCTGCGTTGGCGAACTATCCAAGAGCCAAAGAACCTCCATCTGCTATAGACCAGTCATAACAGACCTTCCCATTATGCAAATAAAGTTGGTTACAGCCATAGGTCGCGCCACTAATACACCCTCAAGTCTCAGCAATACATGGACCATAAGTCAAAATGATTCTAGGTGTTTTTATAGTGTTTTAAATGGATCTGTCAAGGACAGAGGCATACCAGCGTCCCAGAAGAAAATATTTGGCTCCACATGAGAAGAAAATTGCTTCTCAATGTGATCTTGAGCCTGGGATGCAGCTACAGAGCAAAGATTTTTTCATCAAGCTCTTGCGACCACCTTCAAAACCTGAAAGGACAGTAAAAGGAAAAATAACACTGTCACAGGGCTAATGATACAACATGACTGAAAAAACCTCCTTCATCTATAAGCAGAGGGTTTGAAGACTGAAGAACCTCCTTCATTTTATAAGTAGAGGGTTGAAGACTAAGAGTGCCTCCTTCATCTACAAGCAGAAGGCCAAAGGTAAAGTCTGTTTTTGAGTTTTTCACTAACTATGAAGACAAACTTTGAAGTACAGTAAGACAACAAATGAAGATCTCTGCATGAAAATGATGATTAAAGGTAGAGGTATAAGAGAAGCCTCTATCAGCATGATTCATCAAACATCCTTCTTTGGATTGAGACAGAGGTTGAAAGAACATCAGGCATTTTGTGAAGATAAACCTCCTTCATTCATAAGCAGAGGGCCAGAGCAGTGACTGATTTCAAGGTTTGACTCATCAAGAGATAAGTGGTAAGAACAACAGAAGACAGTTTAAAGCCTCTAAGCAGGGCAAACATGTTAAATAGAAGCATCATTTAAAGGCACATCTGTAATCCTCATATGGCTAAAAATAGTTTTTCCTCTCACAGTGCAGATATCACAAGGGAAGACTTTTTCTCTCTATTGAGAAAGCAATCAAAGTTTTAAATTCTCCAAAAAGTTGTTTCATTTCAAAAGGGGAGGTCAGACTTATGACAAATGATCGTTGCCACTATGCTTTGATTGAATGGAAAAAATTCTTAGCTATATGTTCAAAAATATAGGGGTGTCGTGTTTTGGTTTTAAAAACAAAGGTCTTTTGAATGTTTTCAAAATCATCATTAAGCACACCAAAAGGGTTTTGATTTTTGTTTCAAAAGATGAAGGTTAGTGACCGTTGCCTCTACCTTTTCTGCATTTCAAAACGGAGAGCAAACTTCCCCTTGCTGTTCACAAGACCGGAGGAAGAAGTTGTGAGCGGAAAAACAGAATTTTTTGGGCTTAAAAGTTGCACGGCGCGCTTGTAGGCTTTGGTCACGTCAGCCCGATAGTTGACCCGACAGCCTTTTTGCGCGGTGCTCTCCCATTCTAAACATGGTGCGCATGGTTTAAGCCTCCAAAATTCCTCCAAGAGTTTTTAAAGGCTGCTCAAACCCTCAAGCAAAGATTTCCATCAAATTATCAAGGTATTTATGCACCTCTTGGTATATTCATTTTTTTGAAGGGTGTTCATATGTTCGTTTGTCAAAGGACTAAGTAAATGGTAAAAAAAAAAACTCTTAGTGTGAATTAAGGAGATGTATTAAATGCTTTGAAGAATTTTGTCACTGTGGGATGTTAGAGGATTGATTCATCAGTTTCAAGGAACTTAGAGCTACCCTCAAGGCTAAGATATAACCATAACCTCTGTCAGCATTTGTAGTGAAGAAAACAATGCTTAGGAGGCTTGATAGGGTGGTTTAAAACTCAATTTTTGCTTTGGTTTTGAATTACTCAAGGTGAACATAGAAAAAGTGGTAGGTTCCTATTGATGTTTAAAAACCTATAAACTGCCCTCTAAACAATATCGAAATGGTGAAAAACAATGTCCAAGGGGAGGAACACAGTATTTGGAAAAACAAAACAGTGGGTTTAATTTCATGAAAAGTGATCACTATATTACTGTTTTTGATTCAAAAGACATCTTTGTGGGCTAAAAAAGGGAAAATAACCACTGTTGCCTCCTTTGTTCTATAAAGCTGACTTTAGTAAGTGGAGCTACCATTGCATTTGGAGGTTGTTCTTGTTTGACCGTGGGTGAGGAATAGTGGATACAAGGGCAGTGTTTTGGTTAAGAGGAGTTTTTGTTGTTTGACTGCTACAGGGCTGTTTGTGCTCACACCAAACACAAGGAGTTTGATGACTCTACCTATAACACAATGACCTTTTGACTGTGTATATGCATTTTGGTTGACTGTGTGATGGTTATTAAATTTACTTGTTGATTGGTATACAAAATAAGAAGAGCAGTGTTCTGAATTGGGAGGATTTTTTTTTTGCCTTTGTCTACTACAAGGTGTTTTGTTGTCCTCAAAACACCTAGAGCCATGTGACCTTACACTATCACAGTGACCCTTTGACTGTGTATCTTTTATTGACTGTGTTTTTTTTCTTGAGTTTACTTGTTGAGTGGCATACAAAGGGAAAAGCATTGTTTTGGAAAGAGCAGAGAATTGTGTGTTAAAAGGGCATCTCACACAGCATTTGAAACCAAATTTACATTGATCAAAACAGTGATTTAGAAGGAACACAAAGTTGGTGTTGGAGGACTATTTCCAGTGACATTTGGAAATCAGTTTGCCTTGGTAAGCAAGTAAAGAGTATCAGAAGCAAAATTCCTCCAATGAAGGGCAAAGTGATGGGCAGTGAGGCAGTGATGAAAAGGAACATTATGGCAGCCAATACAGGGGAAGAGCATGATAGTCATGAAGAAAGCATTAACAGAGACAAACAAGGCAACCCTCAAGCAAGCAATGATGAGGGCAAGCAAATACAAGACATGTATCATGAAGGGAATTCTCCAAACCATCATGTGCTAGCTGCCTCTCCTAGGCAAGGGGCCATGACTTCTTCACCGAAGCTAGAATGCCAAACAACAAAGAAGAAAACCAAGAAAAGCTCAAAACTGCCCAAAGAGGGCGCCCGGTGAGAAAAAAGGAGAAAGACACCTATAGGCTTGAAATTTTGGCCCAATATTCTAGACATGTTTCTAAAAATCCTTGAGGGACTTGCTCACCCAAATTGAGCGAATTTTGACACAATCTTGTTTTTTGACATTTTTGGGCCTAATTGCATAAAATCATAGTCGCCACCATTTTGGTTTGGAGCATCCTCAACTCTTGAGAGTGGTACCATTGGATGCATTAAATTTAGGGGCATCTACTTAGAAGTTATCAGAGTATTTGAAGTTGTTTTGGTCCCCCAAAGATACAAAAAACACTCACTTTTTCAACATTCTACCCCGTTTATCAGCAAGGTTTATTTTCTGGGTTTTTACACTCAGACCTATTTTTGGAGGACTTCTAAGCATCAAATTGGGAAAATTCAAGTTGTTCCAGAAATTAGACACTCAGATATTTCCAACGGGCTATCATGAGCCTTGTTTCGACATCGGGAAGGCTGCCAAAAGTTGCCGGCAATTCAGGGGACCTTTGGCTGATGTAATTTTTGAGTATTTTTGTAAAATTTGAACCTTTAAAAACTGTTTTTTCCTCATTTGCGTTTAGCTATTTTTGCACATGAGAAGTTATGAAAAGTCAATTTAATTCATTCTTTTAGAATTTTTTAGATATTTTATGAGATATTTTGTGCCTTGGACTATGACTAAAGGACAATTTGAATATTTATTTGACCCTTTTAGACAATAGCTAGCTAGTTTCGTGGTTGGTTTTCCTCCTCTTTAGCTATATATTCCAAGAGGATTCATTGTAATAAATGGTGCTGATGATGAAGCAATATGTGGTCATATAAAATTTGGAAGAAATACTGTCCTCATACTCTTGGATGGTCTCTTGAATGGCTATTGGATGATGAAAAGAAGGCATTGTTGGATTCAGCTTGGTAGAATAGTATAGTGTCTCTTTCTTTGTTTGTTTCTAGTTTTCATTCATGAATCATGTTTCTTGCTTGCTATAGATACGATGAAAAGAACAAATTTTTGAGACATGCCCTTGGAGGCACCTAAAATTTCCTGTTTCTTCATAGCTTCCATGTTTTCTTCATTCTTAGTCACATTAAAGAATTCTTGATTGCTCTTTAATAAATTAAGGATATTGTTGCTTGTTTCATTCATGGTTTTATGCATGCTAAGTATGATTTACGGTATGCCCTGCTTACTCATGGCTAGCCATAGCTCCATCCATGAAATTTCTCTTTGACTGATTAGATTGTCATTTGTTGAACCAAGGAGGTCTTGTTCTGATCTTGCCCTTTGCCTAAGACTATGAAATCTTGTTTTCAAAGTGCCCAATAACTTGAAGTACTGTGTTTAGGCATTCTGGCATAGTGATTTGAGTTGTTTGTCTCTCTTAAGTGTATTTCCCCAAAGTCTGATAGTCATTTCCCAAAGTTAGAGAGTTATATATCTCTATGCATGGCTTGAATGTTTATTTCTATGTATTGATTAGCTTATAATTACATTTCTCATGATTAATGGTTTGCCCTACCATGTTTATGTTAGCTATTAAACTATTTATGCTTGAAATCCTTTGTTGTTCCCAAAATTGATGTCCATTGTATTCCATTTTTCCCAAAGATCCTTTCTACCTCGAATCAAATCGACCCTTCAACAGCCTTGTATCACCGTCTGATAGCTTTCTAGACCTTTTTGACCCCATAGCCTAGTTGATCTGACATCTTTTTACCTATTTTATATCTTTGATCAGTTTCATCCCTCACAACCTAAAAACCAAAACCAAAACTACTTCATTTCCTTTAAATCGAACATAATAGCAAACACATAAATGTCCACATACACAAATAGGCTATACGAGTCCCAAGGCTAGGTCTTGGGCTCAGTTTGATTTGATGTTACTGTCATTTGGCTTTCCGTCAATAAAATCAGGACCTAACATAATGGCGATCACGGTGGGACTCTGAGTGATATACAAAATTAGATTCCCTAAACATTCCAACAGCCTTAAGAATACTATCCGATTGACTTATCCCACCGCTCACTAACATAATGGCGATCACGGTGGGACTCTGAGTACATGACAGTCTAGCGAACTCTTATAGACTCTTTATTCCTTCAACATTAAACTCAGACCATCAGCCTTTAGAATCATTTAGAGTAAAATACGCATTTCATAACTCTTAGCATAGTGATAGATGGTTAGAACACTCTTACAAACTAGGGTTTGCACATAAAATTAAAACTCGAAAACCCAGCTTCAAAGTTGGTTTTTAGCGGTATTGATGGTGGACACATACACATATACCTCAAAACAACAAAAATCCACAGCGACTCCACCTCGCTCGGTGGCTGCTACTTTACTAACACATGTACCTCAACAACTAAAAATCCACTGGCGACTCCACCCCATATCATTTCAGCACCTGCCTAGCTCTGAAGCCACTGTCCAGGTTAGGCACCTCCCATCGCCACACTAGCATAAATGGCGATCACGGGGGGTGGGGTGGAACACTAAGTGATAAGTGAACTTGGTTTCCTAAACAGCCTTAGACACTGTGAGAATACTATGATAAAACATACACTGTCACATATAATGGTGATCCAGGTGGTTTCTGGTCAAACATCCTAGGTATCCCTTAGGAACTCTCAAAATCTCAATCAAACTTAGAAGAGTAGAATCTGGTTGTCTCACCATCCTAGCAAAATGATGACTCAGCTGTAGGACACTCTTGCAAACCTTATGACTACATAAAAACTCAGAAAAACCCCAAAAAACTCCCTTAGATTGGTTTTTGTCAGTAATGGTGGTGGACCATACACATATACCTCAAAACAACTAAAATCCACCTGGCGACTCCACTAGCCTCCAGTAGCGCACGCACTGCCTAAATACTAGGCTACTATACGATTGAGCCACCTCGCCATATACAACATAATAGCGATCACGGTGGAAGACTTGTGAGAGTGATAAACAAAATTGGTTTCCCTAAACCTTCGAACACTGTGAGAATACTAACATCATTGTCCCAGCTCATAACATAAGCGGTCACGTTGGGACTAGCCCCGAGCACACCTGTGATCTATAAAACTCTTATAGATTCATTAGTCTTCAAAACTTAAACAGGCAAGCAGTCCATAAAACCATTTAGAGTAAACTCTTTTTGTTCTCACCACCCTAGCAAAGTGTTGAAATAGGTCTAGAATACTTTAATAAACCATAGACTGCACATAAAAACTCAAAAAAACCCCCAAAACATCCTCAGATTGGCTTTTTCCCTAGTTATTGGTGGTGGAACATAGCTACGTCTTCACAAAAACGACCAAGTTCCACCTGGCGGCTCCACTAACCTCAAGTAGGCCTATTACTCCACTAGTCCTTATAAATCTTTTGGGAATGCATTAAGAAATCCCAATCATGCTGATGGTGGACATCACAGTTCAAATCCTCCACTTGGCGACTCCACAACCTTCATTAGACCAAAAGACTCCACTGGTAGAGAACCTTAGACTGGTTGAAGAGACAGAGTGACCCTATCTGATTAACAAAGATGAATCCAAGGACACAAAGGAGATATGCTCCGATGATCAGAGAACATATCCCTGGATTCCCACACAAAATGCCTACAGATGTAAATTGGATAGGAAACCTACCTATCTTTCAAGATGAAAAGGTTGATGACCCATTGTTGCACCTCATAAATTTTCATATACATGTATGGAGGTTAAAAGTTGAATGGCATGAGGACTGCCTCATGAAAATGTTCATGGGTACATTAGAAGGAAAGACAAGAGAATGGTATGAAGGCCTAGAACCTGGCATCTTGTTTTTTTTGAAGGATTTCCACAAAGTTTTTTGTAAACACTATATAGGGCATTGTCCATCTCTATCATTGGCTGAAAATTGTTGTGATCAATCTGAAAACCTCATACAACACCTTGTAAGCATTGATGAAAACTTAGGAAATTGGCATCCTGAGGATTTTTTAGAGGAGATCCATAATTTTCTTACCCAAAATAACCATCAAGATGACCAAGAAGAGTTGATCCTAGATGAAATCCATCAAGAAATAAGAGAGGATCCACAAGAGCTCTTTGAAAAGGTTGAAACAAATAACAATCCATCTGCCCTTCCTTGTAAAATACAAGAGGACATTCAACCACAAGATGAAATTCCACAAAAAATGGAAAGAAATTGTTGCCCAATCCAAAGAAAACAGAAAATACCTCCTCCTTTAACTGAAGAGGAAATAGATCAACTTATAAACATGCAGACAACCTCTGAAACTTCATATAACCAAAACTTCTCAGATATTTCTCTTGTTAATCTTGCATATCATAAGTCAAAAAATAGATTTGTAAATAAATTTGAACAAAAGCAATCTAATGGTCCAATATGCATGGCTGGTGACATTACTTATGTTAATAATTATTCAAGGTTTGATCAATATGTTGATGATTATGATTTCCAAACAAAAGCTAACTTTGAAAAATACTCAGTTTTTTATTTTTGGGAGGAAGCTCAGTTTCGTAAAATTGAGAAAAGTGAGTAGCCATTACAGGTCATCTATGACACTGATGAGGAGAGCCTTGAGAGTTTAGAATTAAGTGAAGAGTCTTGGACACTTTTCTCTACTTCACTTCAGTCTATCAGAGATAACATTCACATAATTGGAGATCAACAATTTTTCAGCTTTGATGATGAGGTTGAGGAGGATGATGAAATTCTCAAGCATGTTGTAAATGAGAAGCCTTTTCCTGAAATGGTTGAGGAAATCATTTTGGACATGGAATCTTCCTTAACTCCAGATTTGCAGCCACCAAGTTCCATTGAGTTACAAATTGCAGATGAAGAAATAGAGGTTGATAAACACGTGAGAGTTGTCACACTATCCTTTCAAGATAATTTACTGTCAAAGTGTATCCCTGCTCATCAACCTGATGACCTTCACACAATTTTCAATCCACTTAATCAGAACACATCAGCTTGGAAAGAAAGCTACACCGCAATATATGATGAGCCTGATAGTTCAAGTGATCATAAGAAAGGGGAAGAGTTGCTTTACTAGGGAAGTCCCAAATATAGCCAAGTGGAAGAAAGAGTAGTCCTGAATGAAGCCTATATATCAAACCCTCTAGATCAGGTATTATTCCAATATCCATTTGTTGTTTTCCTTGAGAAATCTGAAGGAATAGTGGGTTCTATCATAAACAAGTTGCTACCAAGAATAAGAAAAAACTTACACACTACTGCCCGAAAACAAGCCAAATGGGAGTGGCCTTTTCATTATTTCTGCATCATGAAAGAACTAAACCAAGATCAACTATGCAATCATCTACTTGACGAGCTATATTGGAAAGAAGAGTTCACCAAATGAATGTATGTTGTGTATAGTTTAGACTAGGATAGATAGATAGCTGTGAAAAATAAGCTCAGCCTTGTGAGCATCTTTTCAGTTTTATTTTGTTTGAAGAAAAAGTAAAAAAGCTGAAAAGTCAAAAACAATAGAAGAATAGAAAAGAGGGCAGTTTGAAAAATAGAAAAAAAAAGGGGCCCCATGTTTCAAAAAATAGTCATTTAGAAAGCGCGCAAGTCTAAATGCCGCTACTAGTACTCAAATGTCTTGTTCAGTTATCTAGCCTAATCATAGCTAAACATGTTTTAAATTTAATTGCTGATAAATTAGTGAGTGAAAAATATGGTAAAAATTGTGTAAGCTTGAATTATCAAAGAGAGTAGATTAGGAAAAGATACTGGTTCCACACGCCCAAAACGGAACCAAAGAGGGAAGCGGGGACGAAAAACAAATTGTGCATCTTAGCCCTGTTTTTTCCTAGTTTCCATTTTATGCAAAATAAAATTTGTGTGCAGCTTGTCTTTCATGCCACAAATACATGACAAATCAGACTGTCTAATCCTGATTTGATCATCTTTTCAATTTCGTGTTTTAGATTAGAGAACAAAATCCTGTCAAATAGCTTAACCTTGACAGTTGATCTAGCATAGGTAGAGTAATGAAAGAGTTCAACAGTTTAATCTGAACTCCTGGCAGATATAAGTGTAGAATTAGATAGGTTTATTTTCCAAAAGAAAAAATATATATATTGTCAAGGGTTGCTAGTCCAAATGCACCCAAAGGAAGAAAAAAATGTTAGGAAAGGTAGTGGGGTAGGTAGAAATATCATTGATGCTAATCATGTTGTCATTTTTCAAAAGTAGCATCAAGGAAGAATGAAATTTGCGCCAATGGGTAAGGCACTGGTCTTCATAAGCCAAAGATATGAAATTATGGACACCTCTTGAAATGGAGCTGCCCTCCCCAAATGGAGCCACTGTTAGTCATCAGTATTTTTCACTTGTTGGTGATGACTAGTTGTAACAACCAAGTTTTCTAGCAGCTGATCTAAAATTTTTTCAAATTTTCCAGCTAGGAAAACACCCATAAAATTTTGTACCCTCTTACCTTTTCAGTCTGCCCATGACGAGGTGAAACCTCATTATCAAATCATACCTAGCCTCAACCATACTAGTCTGCCCATTAGCTCTAGAGAAATAATCCAAAATCTGTCCAAAAAGTCTCCCCTAAGTTAGGAAGTGGCGCTTTTAGGAATTTCTCCCTTGGCGAACTATCCAAGAGCCAAAGAGCCTCCATCTGCTATAGACCAATCATAACAAACCTTCCCATTCTGCAAATAAAGTTGGTTACAGCCATAGGTCGTGCCACTAATACACCCTCAAGTCTCAGCAATACATGGACCATAAGTCAAAATGATTCTAGGTGTTTTTACAATGTTTTAAATGGATCTGTCAAGGACAGAGGCATACCAGCATCCCAAAAGAAAATATTTGGCTCCACATGAGAAGACAGCTACTTCTCAATGTGATCTTGAGCCTGGGATGTAGCTACAGAGCAAAGAGTTTTTCATCAAGCTCTTGCGACCACATTCAAAACCTGGAAGGACAGTAAAAGGAAAAATAGCACTATCACAGGGCTGATGATACAACATGACTGAAAAAACCTCCTTCATCTACAAGCAGAGGGTTTGAAGACTGAAGAACCTCCTTCATTTCATAAGTAGAGGGTTGAATACTAAGAGCACCTCCTTCATCTACAAGCAGAAGGCCAAAGGTAAAGTCTGTTTTTGAGTTTTTCACTAACTATGAAGACAAAATTTGAAGTACAGTAAGACATCAAATGAAGATCTCTGCATGAAAATGATGATTAAAGGCAAAGGTATAAGAGAAGCCTCTATCAGCATGATTCATCAAACATCCTTCTTTGGATTGAGACAGAGGTTGAAAGAACATTAGGCATTTTGTTAAGATAAACCTCCTTCGTTCATAAGCAGAGGGCTAGGGCAGTGACTGATTTCAAGGTTTGATTGATCAAGAGTAAGTGGCAAGAACAGCAGAAGACAATTTAAAGCCTCTGAGTAGGGAAAACATGTCAAAGAGAAGCATCATTTAAAGGCACATCTATAATCCTCATCTGGCTCAGAATAATTTTTCCTCTCACAGTGCAGATATCACAAGGGAAGACTTTTTCTCTCTATTGAGAAAGCAGTCAAAGTTTTAAATTCTCCAAAAATTTGTTTCATTTCAAAAGGGGAGGTTAGACTTATGAAAAATGATCGTTGCCACTATGCTTTGATTGAACGAAAAAAAGTCTTAGCTATATGTTCAAAAAGATAGGGCTATCGTGTTTTGGTTTTAAAAACAAAGGTATTTTGAATGTTTTCAAAATCATCATTAAGCACACCAAAAGGGTTTTGATTTTTGTTTCAAAAGACGAAGGTTAGGGACTGTTGCCTCTACCTTTTCTGCATTTCAAAACGGAGAGCAAAATTCCCCTTGCTGTTCACAAGACTGGAGGAAGAAGTTGTAAGCGGAAAAACATAGTTTTTTGGGCTTAAAAGTTGCGCGGTGCGCCTGTACAACTGCGTGGCGCGTTCAGGCTCATATTTTCCACAGGAATAAAAAGCCGCGCAGTGCGCCTGTAGGCTTTGGTCACGTCGGGCCGACAGGTGACCCGACAACCTTTTTGCGCGGCGCTCTCCCCTTCTAAACGTGCCGTGCATGGTTTAAGCCTCCAAAATTCCTCCAAGAGTTTTTAAAGGCTACTCAAACCCTCAAGCAAAGATTGCCATCAAATTATCAAGGTATTTATGCGCCTCTTGGTATATTCATTTTTCTGAAGGGTGTTCATATGTTCGTTTGTCAAAGGACTAAGTAAATGGTAAAAAAAAAATGAAACTCTTAGTGTGAATCAAGGAGATGTATTAAATGCTTTGAAGAATTTTGTCACTGTGGGAGGTTAGAGGAGTGATTCATCAGTTTCAATGAACTTAGAGCTGCCCTCAAGGCTAAGATATAACCATAACCTCTGTCAGCATTTGTAGTGAAGAAAACAATGCTTAGGAGGCTTGATAGGGTGGTTTAAAACTCAAGTTTTTCTTTGGTTTCAGATTACTCAAGGTGAACATAGCAAAAGTGGTAGGTTCCTATTGATGTTTAAAAACCTATAAATTGCCCTCCAAACAGTATCGAAATGGTGCAAAGCAGTGTCCAAGGGGAGGAACACAGTATTTGAAAAAACAAAACAGTGGGTTTAATTTCATGAAAAGTGATCACTATATTACTGTTTTATATTCAAAAGACATCTTTTTGGGGTAAAAAAGGGCAAATAACCACTGTTGCCTCCTTTGTTCTATAAAGCTGACTTTAGTAAGTGGAGCTACCATTGCATTTGGAGGTTGTTCTTGTTTGACTGTGGGTGAGGAATAGTGGATACAAGGGCAGTGTTTTGGTTAAGAGGAGTTTTTTCTGTTTGACTGCTACAGGGCTGTTTGTGCTCACACCAAACACAAGGAGTTTGATGACTCTACCTATAACACAGTGACCTTTTTACTGTGTATATGCATTTTGGTTGACTGTGTGATGGTTATTAAATTTACTTGTTGATTGGTATACAAAAGAAGAAGAGCAGTGTTCTGAATTGGGAGGATTTTTGTTTTGCCTTTGTCTACTACAAGGTGTTTTGTTGTCCTCAAAACACCTAGAGCCATGTGAACTTACACTATCACAGTGACCCTTTGACTGTGTACCTTTTATTGACTGTGTTTTTGTTCTTGAGTTTACTTGTTGAGTGGAATACAAAGGGAAAAGCATTGTTTTGGAAAGAGCAGAGAATTGTGTGTTAAAAGGGCATTTCACACAGCTTTTGAAAACCAAATTTACATTGATCAAAACAATGATTTAGAAGGAACACAAAGTTGGTGTTGGAGGACTATTTCCAGCGACATTTGGAAATCAATTTGCCTTGGTAAGAAAGTAAAGAGTATCAGAAGCACAATTCCTCCAATGAAGGGCAAAATGATGGGCAGTGAGGCAGTGATGAAAAGGAACATTATGGCAGCCAATACAGGGGAAGAGCATGATAGTCATGAAGAAAGCATTAACAGAGACAAACAAGGCAACCCTCAAGCAAGCACTGATGAGGGCAAGCTAATACAAGACATGGATCATGAAGGGCATTCTCCAAAGCATGTGCTAGCTGCCTCTCCTAGGCAAGGGGCCATGACTTCTTCACCGAAGCTAGAATGCCAAACAACAAAGAAGAAAACCAAGAAAAGCTCAAAACTGCCCAAAGAGGGCGCCTGGTGAGAAAAAAGGAGAAAGACACCTCTAGGCTTGGAATTTTGGCTCGAGCTTCTAGACATGTTTCTAAAAAGCCTTGAGGGACTTGCTCACCAAAATTGAGCGAATTTTGACACAATATTGTTTTTTGACATTTTTGGGCCTAATTGCATAAAATCATAGGCGCCGCCATTTTGGTTTGTAGCACCCTAAAATCTTGAGAGTGGTACCATTGGATGCATTAAATTCAGGGGCATCTACTCAAAAGTTTTCAGAGCATTTGAAGTTGTTTTGGTCCCCCAAAGATACAAAAAACACTCACTTTTTCAACATTCTACCCCGTTTATCAGCAAGGTTTATTTTGTGGGTTTTTACAGACAGGCGTATTTTTGGAGGACTTCTAGGCATCAAATTGGGAAAATTCAAGTTTTTCCAGAAATTAGACACTTATATATTTCCAACGAGCTATCATGAGCCTCGTTTCGACATCGGGAAGACTACCAAAAGTTGTCGGCAAGTCAGGGGACCTTTGGCTGATGTAATTTTTGAGTATTTTTGTAAAATTTGAACCTTTAAAAACTGCTCTTTTCTCATGTACGTTTAGCTATTTTTGCACATGAGAAGTTATGAAAAGTCAATTTAATTCCTTCTTTTAACATTTTTTAGATATTTTATGAGATATTTTGTGCTCTTGGCTTTGCAAAGCCTCAAGGACAAGTTTAGATATTTATTTTGAACCAATGGCTAGCTAGTTGCCTTGGTTAGTTTTCCTCCTCTTTGGCCTATATATTCCAAGAGGATTCATTGTAATAGAAGGTTGAACTTGATGATAGAAGCAATATATGGTCATATAAACTTTGGAAGAAATACTTGTCTCATGCTCTTGGATAGTCTCTTGGATGTTCTTGGATGATGAAAGAGGATTGTTGTTGGATTCCATGACTTGGTAGAATGGTATAGTGTCTCTTTCTTTGTTTTGTTTTCTAGTTTTCATTCATGAATCCATGTTTCTTGCTTGCTATAGATCAGTAGAGAACAAATTTGAGACATGCCCTTGGAGGCACCTCAAATTTCCTGTTTCTTCCTAGCTTCCATGTTTTCTTCTTCCTTAGTCACATTAAAGAATTCTTGATTGCTCTTTAATAACTTAAGGATATTGTTGCTTGTTTCATTCGTGGTTTTATGCATGCTAAGTTTGATTTACGGTACGCCCTACTTACCAATGGCTAGCCGTAGCTCCATCCATGAAATTTCTCTTTGACTGATTAGATTGTCATTTGTTGAACTAAGGAGGTCTTGTTCTGATCTTGCCCTTTGCCTAAGACTATGCAATATTGTTTTCAAAGTGCGCAATAGCTTGAAGTACTGTGTTTAGGCATTCCGGCATAGTGATTTGGGTTGTTTGTCTCTCTTAAGTGTACTTCCCCAAAGTATGATAGTCATTTCCCAAAGTTAGAGAGTTATATATCTCTATGCATGGCTTGAATGTTTATTTCTATGTATTGATTAGCTTATAGTTCCATTTCTCATGATTAATGGTTTTCCCTACCATGTTTATGTCAGCTATTAAACTAGTTATGCTTGAAACCCTTTGTTGTTCCCAAACTTGATGTCCATTTTATTCCATTTTTCCCAAAGATCCTTTCTACCTCGAATCAAATCGGCCCTTCAATAGCCTTGTATCACCGTCTGATAGCTTTCTAGACGTTTTCGACCCCATAGCCCAGCTGATCTGACATCTTTTTACCTATCTTATATCTTTTATCAGTTTCATCCCTCATAACCTTAAAAAACCAAAACCAAAAAATCTACTTCATAATTAGCCTAAAATTAGAACACAATAAGCAAACACACAAATATCCCTTACACAAATAGAGAGAGCCCTCTCTGAGTCTAGGAAGGATAGGTACTTGGGCTCTAAAGATTGGTTTGATGTTACACTGTCATTTGGCTTGCCAATCAGCCAAATCACGGGACCCTAACATCTTGGAGTGTTGGCTTGATAATTAGAAGAGGAAAATGAATTTGAATTGATGTCTTTTAGTCATTAATAACAAATTTAATTTTTATTTGAATTTAAAAACCCACTTTTCTAATGTCTTTTTTCACTTTTCTAAAACATTTGCTGATTACCCTTTCATTTGATTTTTCTCCCTTGCTGGATGGAGTTGCTGGAGTTTGAAACTTTTCTCTTTCATTTTGGCATGTGTCTTTTGAGTTGGTAGCTAAGGATTGAAATTATTACATATAGAAATCATAAAATTACATAAAAAATAAAAAATAAAATACATCTATGTTTTCATATCAAAATAACATTTTGATATGAAAATCATAAAAAATAAAAATTTAAAATTTAAAAATATCATATTTACATGTTGATGATCTTCTGCAGATGAAAACAAAATGTTTATTGAGTCACTCTCACACATTTTTCTGACCTTATTGAGATGAAATGGTGCATTTTTGGAGCTTGAAAAATAAAACCTAATGACCTAATGGGACCTTGAATGACCTAACTTCCATGATTGAGTTTGATTGAGATAAGACATAGTGAAATGAGCTTTTCAAAAGTTTTTTTATACTCAGAAAGATATGAAGGTGATCCAGGTGGATATCGGTGGCCACCCACCTATTCCATTTGGACCTGCACCATCAATTCTTGCAACTTTTCACATTCAGCACAACTTACTATTTTTAGCAGGTTTTCGGGTCCTGCACTCACAAAGCCGTTTTGGGGCCTTAATGATCTAGGTGGATATTGGTGGAAACCCACCTATTCAATTTGAACCCCCACCATCAGCTATTTCAGTTTTTAAGTTGCAGCACAACTTACTATTTTTTGTAGTTTTTTGGGTCTTGAACTTTAGGAGCAGTTTTGAGGCCCTAAACGGAGTTTTTTTGGGAAAATCGAGAGCAACATGGGTCAATGGAATAATGTTTCTCACATTGAAAGTTTTACTCCTCGGATAGAGCTTTCTAACGAGGTATGATACGCATCAAACGGAGATCGTATGTTAAATCTACGTCCCCAGGAAATCAAAACACCAATTTACCCAAACGGGGCCCATAGTTTTGGCGCTTCATCTCCTAGGGTTAGGTTTTTGGAATTTTATAGTTCTCCATTGTTTCTAAATAATAAATAGGCCCTTGAGCCTCATTTTAACAAATTTCATAGGTCTATAGCCGCCACATCTCTTCTTAGAGATACGCTACCAGCACCCAGCTATTTTTTTTCCATTATGTTTGTATGCATATTTCAGTCATTTGATTTAAATAAAATGAAGTATTTTTTCCGTTGCATCTCTGTATTTATTTCTATTTCTATATTTGTTTGCGTTCCTGCATAAATCCGGATCAGTGGTATCAGAGGGGTTTTCTCTTTCTCTGTTTTTCTTTGCATGTCCCCAACACGGTCAGGGTATAAGGAGTTAGGGCTCGATCTGGTTGAACCCTTGCAAACCCCGACGACCTCCCATGGTGGAAGAAAAGAAAGATGATCGTATCAAGAGATCCTATAAAAATATTGCTTGAGGAGTTCCTCAAGAAACAAAGGAACACGATGATGGATAACTTTTCTCAGATCCTTCAACAACTGCCCACCTATGATGCATCTGCATCCAACAGCCACTCTGGAGGTGCCACTCCCTTCAAGGTACAGGTAAAATTTAACATTCCTCTATTTGAAGGCCAGATAGATGCAGACGTCGTAAATAGATTGTTAAATTTTCTGGAAGGGTATTTCTCGGTCCATGATTTCTCCGACCAAGAAAATATTATTTTTGCACTCCTCAAAGCTGCTCCCCATGTCAAAGACTGGTGGGAAATCTACTGTGAGTAAGAGGACGAAGGGAAACCCTCTCTATTCTCAGCCACACCCACTTGGAATTCATTCGGAGACAACATCAAGGAACAATATTACCCCATGGGGAGCTATGAGGACAAATACATCCAATCGAGCACGTTGTAGCACCAAAGCGATCAAGATGTGCACGAACTGATGAATTTGTTCCATACCCTACGCACAAAGTTGGGTATTAAAGATTCAAAGAGACATTTGGTGTTCAAGTACGGAAACTGTCTGCACAAACACATTCAGGAGGAAATGGAGTTCCTCGACATTACATCGCTTGGCACGACATATCGCCATGCCGCCAAGATCGAGCAGAAATTTAAGCAGAAGAAGCGAGACTTTGGATCTGCGAATCCGAAGCCAGGGAAATATGCCCTCGAACTGCAAAAAAATGGGAAAGGCCAAAGCGGGCTGACTTGGAACAACACCACAAATCCGAAGAAGGACACGAGGAAGTGGTGTGAATTTCATAATAGCCCCACTCATAGCACAAATGAGTGTCATGCCAAACAGTCATTGGTGGCTGAACTAAAGGCACTCGAATAAGATGCATTTTCCAATCTTGAGTTAGAACCAGACAAAGGCAATGACAAAGGGAAGAAAATCATTGATGCAGATCCCAGCGCCATTATTGCCACCACTAAGATCCAAAGGGAGGATCCCGAGGATCCAGAGGAGGGGGAGTGCCTCTTCCATTTGCAGATGTGGGTGAAGGGTTCTCCACTACAATTCCTTGTCAATAGCAGAAGCTAAAAGAACCTTATTTCAGCAGAGGTCGTGAAGTGGCTCAGCCTACCAACCATAGTACACCCGCAACCACATACCATCAGGTGGCTTCACCTAGGGAGAGATATCCGCATCCGCCAATAGTGTTGCCTTCTGTAAAACATAAAGCCATTCACAGATAATGTATTATGTGATGTTGCTCCTCTTGATGTAGCTGATGTATTATTGGGTGAGCCATACTTGTGGAGGTGACATGTTGTGTATGAGTCTATGCCTCGTGCTGCTATTATTACTTTGGGAAAAAAATTGTACAGGATACCAGAGGTAGTACCGCCTCCTGTCATCTCTTTGACTACCACAAAAAAACACAGTAAGATTGTTTCCCAAACTAGGAAATTTATTTTCCTTATAACTTGCTCACAGGGAAAGAAGATTATTGTGGCCACAACCTCAAAACAGGGCTCCTCTGCACGGCTGTATCAGATGGACAAAGTCATGGAGGAATACGAGGAAATTTTCTCCTCACTCAAAGAGGTTCCTCTACACTGTCAGGACAAGCACTCCATTGATCTGAACCCCAACGCACCGCCACCTAATGTTGCCATACCTCCTGCAAATACACATATAGAATCCACACATGTACTGTCGGAGGCTGATAAAGAAATAAAATTTACTAAACGCATCCAGCATGTCCGCCCGCAAGTCCATCACATCTTCAACAAATCTAATACCCAGTTCAACAGAATTTGCCTCATCTCATGGAGGATCTCAATGCAATGAGGACCACTACTTCCTAAGGTGGGAGGAATGATCCAGGTGGATATCGGTGACCACCCACCTATTCCGTTTGGGCCCGCACTATCAATTCTTGTAGCTTTTCACATTCAACACAACTTACTATTTTTAGCAAGTTTTCAAGTTCTGCACTCCCAGAGCCGTTTTGGGGCCTTAATGATCTAGGTGGATATTGGTGGCCACCCACCTATTCCATTTGAACCCCCACCATTAGTTCTTTCAGTTTTTAAGTTGCAGCACAACCTACTATTTTTAGTAGTTTTTCGGGTCCTAAACTTCCAGAGCAGTTTTGAGGCCCTAAACAACGTTTTTTGGGAAAACAGGGAGCAAAATGGGTTCAAGGACCATTTTTTCTCACACCAAAATTTGTACTCCTCAGATAGATATTTCTAACGAGGTATGATACGTGTCAAACAGAGATCGTATGCCGAAGTTACGTCCCTGGGAATTCAAAACATCAATTTACCCAAACAGGGCCCATATTTTTGGCGCTTCATCTCCTAGGGTTAGGTTTTTGGACGTTTAGAGTTCTCCAATGTTTCTCAATAATAAATAGGCCCTCGAGCCTCATTGTAACACAGTTCAATGGTTTGTAGCCACCACACCTCTTCTCAGAGATACACTACCGGCACCCAACTATTTTTATTTCCATTATGTCTGTAAGCATATTTCAGTCATTTGATTTAAATAAAATGAAGTATTGTTTCCATTGAATCTCTGTGTTTATGTATATTTCTATATTTGATTGTGTTCCTGCATAAATCCAGATCAGAAGGTGGGCCAACAAATGAGATTTTGTGAGGGAGAGTGAGGTTTTATGACTACGACTACCATCAATGAAACAATTTCTAGCATGGCCTAATGGAATGATATAAAAATTTTAGAGTGGGACACCTAAAATGAGAATGAAAAGAGTGATTTTGATCACTTATGGCAGAATGCATATTTTTACACTAACAACCTTTACACAACTATTAACAAAGAATTTACATTCAACGGATAATAAGCCACAACAAGGTTTCAAATATCCCATCACAATTTTCCATTTTTATGCAAAGAAAATCTTTGTACTAGAAATTAAAAAATTCAATATGGCCAAACTCACCATAAATCGACCTACAACAAGTTTGTACGCTATCCTCTGAGGTTGCTTTGCTTCAATTTCAATGTTCCCAGTAGAATTGGCTTTCTTCGTAGAGTCTCTAATTCAGATGATCGACCCGCTTCACCTTCATGTCGACAGATCTCATGCCATAGGACTTCCTTTTAATGGTGATTCTCCTATGAATACTCAAGGAGGAATTTAACTTCTTCAAAGGTTGCTACAAGATTGAAACTTGTGTTTGGTATTTAAACTCGGTCTCTGTAACCTTGGTTTCCCTGCTAATTGTTTGAGCAAATGTCTCACACTAGGCGTCAATAGCAATGCGTCTAACTCCACAGGAAACTACTACAACCTCTGAGTAGATCAAATTCTCCAACAATGATTTTGTGATAATTTAGAATGCACAAATAGAAAATAATACAACAAATCATTTGATATCCATGATCATCTCTCACTATCAATGTATGGTATCAATTTTGAGATGCGACAAACAAAACAACACCAAACAAAACAGTGGCCACTCACAACGATCTTTACAGAGCCTTGCTCCAACAACACTGCCCTCTTCATAGCACAAGGCTAGAGATTCACTCAAATATGAATCCAAAAGCACAAAAATAATCTTTCACACATTACTCTCCACAGTTTATAAGAAATTAATCTCAATTAGGCTCTAATACCAAATGATAACGCAAACCATGGGGTTTGAACTATTTTAATTTTACACAACACAAAACATAAAACCACACCATACGTATGCACATAAACTCATGATGAATTACTGAATAAAATAATTATAGAAAAAAGATATTGGTCCAATTCTTGGCCTTCAATCCTCACACTACAACTTACACACTCTTCTACATGCCTCATGCCTCACGGGCTCACCTCTATTTATACACACATATTAGAACCCAAGGAGGTTCTAGATCCTAAGATAACTCCCAAAATATCTCTCCTAATCCCTAGCATCTCTCATCTAATCTCTAAAATCTCTCATGCAATCCCTTATCCCTAGATAAGAGCTAACTATCCATAATCCTCTCAATTCTTCCACAATACTCTCGAAGCTTCTTATATTTACAATATTTCTTATTATCTCCTAAAAACTATAGAAAATCCATTAAATAATTAAACCTTCACTTTACAGACTAACTCCTCTAGTAAATAGTTGACTTAGGTTATATGCACCTGCATCGTTCTAACTCCACTATTCCTACTCCTGCTGGCGGTTTCTGCCTTGTTTCCTTATTGTTTTTCGGTGCTCTAGATGTATTTGTTTTCGTTCTTAATATTCTGATATTTATCCTTTTGGCGGATTAATTTTGTTGAGGAATGTCATGAGTCGAGTTTACTCTGCTAACTGGACAACGTCCTGACCAATATTTTGGGGTTTTTGTTAGTTGTACTATTAGAGTGTATATTTATTTAGTTATCCCTCCTCTACATACTATGCGAGAGGGTTTCCTTGAATTTTCATGGCATGCTGTCTTGGTCGAGTTATAATTATGTAATTTTTGGGAAACAGTTGCTTAAGTTGTATGTATATTGTATTTTCATAGTTTTAAACAATCTACAGGCAGTCCTTTTGTTTCCTCTTAATTGTTGCTCTCCTTTTCTTTGTGGGTTCATAATATGAGTTTATCATACAGATCTACGAAAATTAGTGATCTAAATTTAGGTCCATCTTCTTGAGTCATTAAAATTTTTGGATAAAGGATATTTTGCATCTAAGAAGAAGTAAAGAGTTACCGATGTATTCTGGTATTTATTTCTCTGCATCTGTAGTTCAAATTACTAGTTCTATATGGTTTACATTAAATAATTGTGTTGAATGAGGAAGTACTAGCAAGGCAGAGATCCAACTTTTGGGAATTTGTTTGGATTCTCTAGGTACATAGGCCCTTCATGTTAAGAAGCAAGTACTCTACCCAAGGATTTCCTTCCAGGTGGGTTAGTTGGCTTCTTTCCTGGTTAACTTGTATTGTTTGAGACACTTAGTATGTTAGTTCTACTTGTAACCCTCATAGAGGGTTTTGATGGTACATTATCCTTTAAATTTATTTGTTGTACAATACTCTAAATATCAGTTCTACTGTCGGATTGTGGACAAAGTTCCTATTGTTCCCCTATCATGATTTCTGAGTATGTTCCTTAATATATAAGGTTATATAATATCTTGCTTCCATAGGTCTATAATATAAGAACGACTTTGGAATTTAAATACACAATTTTCCTGTTTCAAACATCAAATTTTTTCCTTCTAGTAAATGATATTGTTCTAACAGTCTCTTGTTCTTAGAAAATCACCCTTATATTGAGCATATTCACAACACATATATTCACAAAATATTCTAGTTTAAATCCAGACTGAATGTCTTAAAAAAAGTATATTCTCTAACTACTTAAACCAAATCAAACACATAAAATAATTATCTCCCTTTAAGGCTTAGCTAAGGCACTTGTTCAGAGAATGACTTGTTGACCACCCAATCCGTGAGCTTGGAAATCATGTCCAGGACTTCCCCCAAGCCTCTTGGCTTCCAACGTAGTTTATGACTTAATTAAGTCAGGACCTCAAGACCTTGTTCAGTCCAACAATTCATTTTTTCGGTTTCCACTGGTCACTACTAGATCTGGATAACCTTCCATCATTGCTCTACTCTCTTTCTCCTCTGCGAAAACATCCTGTCCATAATTCCTTTTTCCTTTTTAATGCCTCTCGAGAGGAAATAAGTGTCTTTCCATAACTAATTTGAAATCCAATATTTTATAATTCTTTAAGTCATTCCCGTTACCCTTAACTAACACAACTTAACAAAAATATTCTAAAAATAATCACACAGTATTTTATATTCTTTCCTGAAATGTTTATCAGTCTTTAACTACTAATTTGTCTTTATGAAATAGTGTAAAATTAAACTAAAAAACATAATTCCTTTTAGTGAAAGTAAATGTAAATTTTTTCGTGCTTAGGGGTGTTATATCTTTCCCCCATTGAGTGAAACACCCGGGCCTATTATTTGACCATGCCTCTATAAACAAATGAGGATATGCTTCCTACATCCAACCTTCATCCTCCCAAGTAGCCTCTTTTGTTCTATAGTGCTTCCATTGCACTTTAACATGGACGAAAATTCATTTCCGTAATGTTATTTCTCTTCGATCGAGAATATGGAGGGGCTCTACTAAAATTTCTCCATCTGGTTCCACATGTTGACCACAAAATACAAACCCATCAAAATAAATTTAAAATAAACTTAGCATTTCTGAATTTTTTTTAGCTCAAATTCTTACTTGCACTTCCTACCAATTAATAATGTGTCGAGGATCATATTTGTATTTTTTTAATAGGGACACATGGAACACGTTATGTACACAGATGTGGCTAGGTAATGCCAGTTGGTATACCACTGGTCCAGCCCTTTCTAGTATTTGGAAGGTTCCACAATACCTAGTAGCTAGCTTTGCAAAAATTTTCCATTGTAGTGTGCTTTTCCATGGTCGTACTCAAATATACACATAATCCACCTCTTGAAACTCCCTATAATTTATTTTCTGATCTGCATATGCCTTTTGTCTATCATGTGCATCCTTCAGATTTTTCCAGATTTTTCTTGCAATATTTTTCATTTATGTTAACATATCAGGGCCCAACATTAATCTATCTTCGGGGTTACTCCAATTAGTGGGTTTCTTGAGTCTTCTCCCATAGAGGGCCTCAAAAGGGATTAATTTCAATGATTCATGATAACTGTTGATATAGGAAAATTCTATCAAGTGAAGATATCCCTCCCACTTGTTCGATTGCTGCATAACATACATCTATTTTCCCATCCGCTTGTGGGTGGTAAGCAGTGTTGTAATGCACCTGAGTACTTAACCCCGTAAAAATATTTTTCCGAAAAGTGGATGTCAACTTCACATCTCGGTTAGAGACCATAACTCTGGGCATCCCATGCAATCTAAAATCTCTCGCATGAAAATATCTGCAATTTGACTGGTTTTATAAGTAGACTGAACAAGAATGAAGTGGGATACTTTACTTAATTGATCAAGCAATACCATTATAGAATCATGTTTCTTCCTGTTTTTAGGTAATCTTGTGATAAATTCTGAGGTGATTACTTCCCATTTCCATTAAGGAATGGGTAGCGAATGGAGTAACCCGACGGGATGCTGGTGTTCCGCCTTGACTTGTTGACATTCTAAACACTTAGCTAAATATTCTTTAATGTCCCTTCTCATCTCGGGCCACAAATATTGATTCTTAAGAGAAGAAAATAATTCCTTATATCCTAGGTGGGAATCATAAGGTCTCTTATCGAATTCATTTGAAATTAAGAGTCTAACAACTTGCTTATTGGGAACATAAATTTTGCCTTTATATGTCAACAATTAATTTTCACTTACCTTATAATTAGCTTGTTGCTTTGAATTATTTGATTGGATGGCTTTCTGCCAGAGGAATTTATATTCAGGATCTTTAGTTGCATCTTCCCTAATCAGTTGTAAGAAATTAAACTCTACTCAACTATATGAAATTTCATACACATGGTGGAGTTTCCTATTTAGAGCATCTGCCACCCAGTTTTCCTTCCCCTTCAAATGTGTAATATCAAACTAAAATTCCCCAAGAAAGTTATCCACCTCACTTCATATCAAACTATCCGCCTACTCCTTCCTGATAAGCGTCAGTACAAACCAGAAACCCCTATTCAGGATCAACAATTTTTAAGATTGGGGCAGTGGTTAATAAACTATTTAACAGTTAAAATCTATATTGACATTCAACAGTCGATTTGAAGGATTTTCCCTTTATTTGTAAATTATTTATGGGATAAGCTATACTGTAAAAGCCCTCAATGAATCGTTGATAATATCTTGCTAAGCCCATGAAATATTGAATATCAACAACATTAGCAGGAGTAGACCATTCCATGATGGTTTTAATTTTTTCTGGATCTACAAATATTCCTTCTGCAGAAATCACATGGCCTAAATATTGTATCCGATCCTTGTAAAAATAGCATTTACTAAATTTGGCATACAACTAATGATTTCTCAATGTTTGCAACACAATTCATAACGGTTCCTTATGTTCCTCTAAAATTTTTGAATATACAAGAATATCATCAATGAATATTAGGACAATTTTGTCTAAGTAGGGGTGAAATACACCATTCATAAGACTCGTGAAGGTGGTTGGTGCATTAGTAAGCCCAAATGGAAAAACCAAAAAACCATAATGACCCTAACGAGTTCTAAAGGCAGTTTTGGGAACATCTTATTCTTTCACTCTTATTTGATGGTATCCAGAATGCAAATCTATCTTAGAAAACTCTATAGAACCTTTAAATTGATCAAACACGTCATCGATCCTTGGCAGGGGGTAAATTTTTTTAATGGTTAATTTATTAAATTGTTGGTAATCCATACATAACCTTTAGGTTTCATCCTTTTTCTGAAAAATAAGACTGGGGCTCCCCAAGGAGACACACTTGGGCGAATGTAACCTTTATCCATCAATTCCTGCAAATGCATTTTAAGTTCAGTTAACTCAGGTATGCGTATGTGATAAGGGGGCTGCGATACTAATGTAGCCCTCGGAATTAATTCTATTATGAAATCATTATCCTTCTTGGGAGGAAATCTTGATATTCCTTCTAGAAATACATCGACAAATTCCTAGACTATAGGCAGGTTTGCTAAGGATACCAACTTCTCTTTATAGTTAGTAAATCCCACCTGAACCACATATATCAAACATCCTTTGCAAATGCACTTGCCCAGTTTTGAGGCAGTAATTCGTCGAAGCACCAGGGGTCTTTTGACTCCTTGCACCTCTTGTCTGACACCCTCCCGGTTAAGGTAGTTGATGTTTTTTCCTTACAGTTTATTACAGACCAACGATCTTCCAGCCAATCTATTCCAATTAGAACAGAATAAGACCCCAAGGGTAATACATTCAAACCCACATCAATTGACTTCCCTGATAGATGGTGCGGTTGTCTGCTTTGGTGGTTACTCTTCTTTTTTCTCTGGTAGCCAGTTGCACTAACCAAGGATTTTTTAATTTTCTAGTTTGAAGATTACATTTTTCAACAATTTTCATGCTAATATAATTTAAACCACTTCCCAGGTCTATTATAATTGAGACAAAATGATTAAACATTTTACCTTCCAACTCGATCATTGTGATCTGATATTCCGCCTGGTGATCATCCAACACAACATTAATTCTGGGTATACTTTGGGCCATGTCACTAACTGTTGAAGCCACCTGGATGTTGGCAGTCTGTTCTACTCTCGTACAGTGAGGGAAAATTTTATAATAGTGGGGCTCCCCACAACCCCAACATTGTAGAGTAGAAGGAAAAATATGATATTTTTAATAGAATGAATTACTTTATTTTTAAATTACAATTTTTTAAAATTTAAAAATATCATAATTTTCCTTTAAAAGAATGAATACGGATATTATTTTTTATTGATGTTACCAAGAGAATATCATTGATGGAAATTTTTTTAACAAAAGTTTCATTTTCGATGGGTTCAAATGCCCTTGCACACTAGGGATATTCAGATTTATTGTAACATCATGAAAGTGGAGGAATGAGAGGAAAGATTGTCATTTCGCCCATCGAGTAAGAGAAGAGTTAATGCAGGATCGAACACTATGCATGTCTCATTGTAGTTTGTTACAGATTGTGAAATGGTGTTGTGGGGATTTTGAATGAGTTTTTAAATCATTGTATTTATTTAGATAACATTAGTTTGAAGCTATTTTAACTTGGGTTTTCCAAAAGTAAGAGGTATTAAATTTTATGAGTTCAAAGTTATTTTTAAAATAATGAAGTTAGATAGTTATGAATGAGAGTGTATTGAGAAATCAATATGATTGTTAATACTTTGAATATATACTGTTTTCAATAATATGAAATATATGGTAAATTAATTATATAAATTAAATCATATATCAATTTATGATAGATATTAAAAGATATATTTCAAGATATATTGAATACTCTTAAAATGAAATATAATCATAAAACATAAATTATTATTATTATTAATTATAAAAGTAATTAATATATAAGTTTAAAATATTTAATGAGATTAATAATCATGAAAATTTAATTTTATTAACTCATAAATAGGCTTTCTTTCAATATTATGTGTCAAGATCATAATTTACAAATACTATACTAGAAAAACCATAACTCATTTCATAGTCAAAATGTTATATATATATATATATATATATATAAAATTTAATTTCATAATTTTTATTTTTATTAATTAAATTGAAAAATGTTAGCTCAAATGGCTTGGTGAACTATTTGTTTTCCAATTACATGAGTTCAATTCTCCCAAAACATATAACAAGTTGTGAAAAAGATATAACCTCATTTAAGATCAATATCAACCTTCTATTTTGATTATTATTAAAAATATTCCATAAATATTTTATAAAGATTAAATCCCTACACTTATTTATTAATGATTGATAATTGAATTTAAATTTTAAAAATCTAATTTAAAATAATACACAACAATCAACTAATTATTTGAATGTTAAAAAATAATATAATTACCACTTAACCGTATTTTGAATATTAGAAAAATAATATAATTATGTATAGTAATGTTTTTGTAATGATTCTTTTAATTTGCTTGCAATTATATATATATTAACATAATCATATACATCTAATTTTTAAATTGCATCTATTTTGTTAAGAGATTTTCTCTTACTTAAGGAAACATATTAATTGTCTAACATTCACATGAATTTAGTAGGAGTGAAAGCCCATTCCCATAAGGAGTTCTAAGTGGTGTAGTTTTTCCTTGAATAATAATAATGATTGAAGTTACACTAGAGTATAGCTACCAATAATGGTTGTATCACTATTGATTTAACAATCAAGTTATGTTTTTCCACTTAAATATTAAAAAAAAAATTGTTATACTTTAATTATTTAATATAATTATAAATTTTTAAAATTTTGGATGACTTATTAAATTGATTTTTTGAAATTTCATTTATTTCACTCTATTTTTTAACAATAAAAATTAATTTTTATGTCTTGGAAATAGCTCAATTTATGATGAAATTAATGTGAAATACCATGTGATAATGGTTAATTGAATTTTCAGATTATGTATCCTAATTATTAATTAAAAAAGATTTTTTTAATTATAAAATGATTTGATTTTTATTTTTATATAACTTTTCAATTAATTATTATAATTATTATTTTTATATTTAACTAACGCTAACTACTTTATAATATATTCACTTACATATTTTAAAAATTATAATTATATTATCAAATATAACCTATAATGATCAAGATACTTAAATATACTATTAATGTAATGTATATTTAGTATATAAAGTAAATGTAATATTTGTAATGTATAGCAATTCTTCAGAGCTATTCTATTTTATCAATTCTCAAATTCACAGATTCACAGATTCGCAGACTCACAAATTCACAGATTCTTTTATCATACTGTAGATTCGCAGATTCAGAGCTATTCTGTTTTATCAATTTCGGAGAACACGACAAACTTAAGATCGCAGATTCGAAGCTGGGATTTTGGAGAGGCATTTAGCATTTCAGATTGTAGCTAGTTGTAGCATAGTCAGTGGCACGAAAGGAAGTTGGTTGGTGGGTCTGGTATCGGATTCAAGGCGTCAGATTACATCACAAAAGATTTTTGTCAAAGAATAAAAACTTTATAAAAGCCTAGCGGCTTTCATTTTCATTTTACACCAAGATTTATGTTGATGAGGTTTCGACTGCCGTCATTTTTCAACCATAAATTCGATTCGCCAACTAGTTTTCCTTTGGTCGCGTGGATGGTTTCTTTCTTCTTCGATTTGCCAACTAGTTTTTCTTTGGTCGCGTGGACGGATTCTTGCTTTTTGCAGATTTGATCTATCGTAGCACCGCAACACTTCTCTGATCTACCAAAGCACTTAACCATTCGGCATTTATGGTTATATTATCTACCGCAACACTACTCTGATCTACTGCAGCATCATAGATTTGACTTATTAGATTGGGAGTTTAAGTTGTAGATTTGACTTATCGGATTGCACAGGGTTCGATAACATCTCTTCCGCAGTATGGCTCCTAGCTTCGCAAAGATAATTGTTGGCCTAGTTCCGTCCGCCTCTGAAAGTCAAGCTCTTGCCCATATTTTCAGTGAAGCCCCATCTCCCACTGTGTAGGTGGTCAAGGCCTCACTGGATGAGGCCTTGAAGTTTTCTGAAAGTGCCTTAATTTGTCAGTTTAATGACTTTTGGCCACGGCTGATAGCTCTTCACAGTTAGATCTCAGAGGTATGGAAGCCTATCATCTCTGATGAAATTAATATCTACCCCTATGCTAAGGGTTTTTTTATAGTAGATTTTGAAAACTCTGAAAGCAGACAATGAATTTTAGATTATAGCCCTTGGTTTTGGGAAAAATCGGGCCTATTCATGAAACCATGGAACCCATCATTCGATCCCTCAACAACAGTCATAACCTCAGCATCAGTTTGGGTCAGATTGCCAAACCTACCTTTGCATCTCTGGAATCTCTCCTCGCTAAAAGCCATTGGAAATGCAATTGGGAAATTTTACTGCAGGTGCCCAAAAATAGAGGAATATGTCAGAACCACCTATGCACGCATCTGTGTAGAAATGGACTTCAGCGCCAGATTCCCAGTTGAAATAATCCTAACAAGCAAAGACTATGTATGGAACCAGAAACTCGACTATGAAAGTGTCCTCTTCAGATGTCGATCTTGCTTTGAGACAGGCCATCTAGCCAAAAATTTCCCAAAAGTCTCCCAAAGAAATTCTGCTAGAAAGAATTACCATAGATCTACATGGTGGAAAGGATGACAAAAGGAACATTATACTTTGAAGGAGGAATACTCTCCAGAAAACTCTGAATCGCAAGAAACCAGGCAAGAAAGAAACAACCCTCAAGACAAGTAGGGGGAAAGCCCCGCCCAACAACAAAAAATGAACTCGACAATTCCTCAAGCATCAACAATTATGAGGATTCGAATACCGCACAAAAGAAATCTTCATTTAGCAGCAAAGTAGATCTCGTAGATCCCGAACATAAGACACCAGTGTCCCAAATATCAGAAGAGATGAAGGAGTTGCAAGACAAAGGAAGTTGGAAGACCGTAAAGAAGAAAAAAAGCTACAACACCGATCTCACCAAGAAAGACGAGAAGCCAGACAATTAAGAATTAAGAAAATTATAGGTCCGATAGAGCAAAGTTTGGTCTCAGTGGACGTTAACCATCATCATCATCATCATCAAATTGTGTGTTTAATATAACAATATTAAATCTCTTTTCTTATTTTTTACATATAATGATATGATTTTATAAATGTGATATCTCTAAAATTTTATATAAAAATCTTAAATCTCTTTATCAATAAATGTTAAATATTTTTAAATCATTTTATATCAAGTGTGTTTATGTATGACATATGTGATGATTTTATGAAAAGTAATTTCACTTTATTGTAAAACAAATATATTTTTATTATATTATTAAATGTTTTATTAATATTTTTATTTTTTTCATAATTAATTTTATTAAAAAATAAAAGAAAAGTTAAATTACATTTATAAAAAATAGAAAGTTAAAATTAATGATAGTAATAGTAATATAATTTCCCCAATGGGGTGTTAGACATGTGAGAAGGTGAGGGTGGGTTATGTATTAGACATGTGAGAAGGTGAGGGTGGGTTATTGTTGTCCCATTAAGACTCGTGCCTAGGGAATGTGGAAACACACCCCACTTGTGGTTTTTAAAGCCACTGCAATGAGCATGGGAGTCGTATCACATGCCGAGAGTTTTTTTCTCATTCCACCATATACCACTCAGTGAGACGACCAATCTTCCAGCCTGATTTTGTATCTACAATGTCATTCAGATCACTCATGAGGCCTGCGATTTCGCTCTACCCCATTACTCTAGCATTCATTCCTAGGCAAGCCAAGGTAATGTTAGTGTTTGTAACTCAAATATGTATTTCCATGAGGGTGTTTAATTAAGGAAATCGTCATTAAAAGTATCCTATTCTTTTTTAGTATCTCACTCCATTTATTAATTAATAAAGTGAACATTCCTTTATTGAAGTGAATTTTTATTTAAAAAGTGACTAAAGTGGGTCACCTAATAATTTAATTAAAATAGAGCCATTGATCTCACAATTAGATCTCAACCATTGTAGGTTAGGTTTTTGGCTAATGCCAAAGTTATAAAAGAAGGAGAAGACAAAGGAAAAATACATAAAAAAACATTCATTTCACAAGTCACACGAGCGAAGGAGGAAATCAGAGATATGATTTTCATCCATTGGCAAGAATTTCAACAATATTTCAGCAAGGAGAAGGAATCCTATTAGTAGCAAGGAAATGAACAACCAAAAAACCCAACATATTAGTTTGTATTGTAGTATATACCATTTTTGTTTTTCCATAGTGAGTTTATACCATCGTATGGATTCAAGGGTAGGCTACCTTAATTTCCGTGCAAACTATAATTTTTAGGTTTGCTATTCATTTGACTTATTTTCAAAACCATTTTTCCCTGTGAGGGAGTTGTTTTAAGTTTTGAAGATAATTTTGAATGATGAATTGATCTAGAAGGGCGGAAATATTTGGGTACTATGTGTGATTTCTTTTCTCATTTTCCACTGCGTGCAAAAGATAATATTACCATCAAAGTAACTTGATTTGATCTGTTAGCTTAGATTATGGTATTTTAACATGGCATTAAAGCTTCAGCTCTCAAAGAAAAGCATATCTATAAACTTTCGCAGTTACTTAAGTGATAAAGCTCATGAACACCACGTCAAGAACCAATGTGAAAGATGGGGATCGACTTGATGGGGTTTCAAATTTCTTTATCATGGAAGGAAAGAATATTAGTGATCTTGACTTGTGGAAATTCATGTCAAACCCCCTCCAACACCAACATAGACCCTCAAGGAGCACACAAGCACCAATAGTAGTAGACCTTGTTGTAGGGTGAAACATAATAGGATGGAATCAACAAAAAAAATTGTACAATAGATATCTAGACTTATCTACCCTTTTCTAGAAAGATAATTTTTCCTCTTCTTGCCACTATTTTATTATGAACAACATTCTCTCCCATGATCTCACATTTCACTCCTTTCATTATCAACCATATATACCACTCTCCACTTCAAAAGAAAATCACCCAAAGGCTTGCCTTTCTTGATCTATAGGATCCTATAGGAAAGCAAAAAGAAATCCTATAAATATATGGAAAACTTTAGGGGAATTTTGAGATAAAAAAAATGGGCCTTAAATAAAAAATGTATTAAAAAAATTCAACTTTAAGAGAACCAATAAGATTCAAGATGATGATGCCACCCTAAAGGGTGAGAATATTTTTGAGTGAAAAAGAAGAAAACACTCTTTTTAGTCATATATTTTACTTATCTACTTGTAGGTTTACTCAAATTTTAAGTGTGTACATCATTCTTTTGGATGCAAAATTAGATTTTTGTATCAAACAAGTTCCCCACTATACATACATTTGAGTAGATTCACACTCATAAATTTTTTTTAAAAACACATGAACTTTTTTTTCACTTATTTTTAAATTTTCTTAGTGTGGATCTCGCTCAAAAAGTATGCATAGTGGGTACTCGTTGGATGCAACATCTAATTTCATATCCAACGAGTGTACACACTAGGAATTTGAGTAAACCTACAAGGAGCTAAGTCAAATATACAATAAAAAAATGAAGTTTTTCTTCTTTTTCTTTTAAAATTCATAACTCTTATTTTATTATTTTTACTATTATTTCATTATTTTCCTTAGGAGGCCCATTTTAGACCTCAAAATCCTTCTAATGGCTACAAAAAAACCCATAAGATATACATGACCACCCAACATCCATGATAAAAACCACAACTTACACTAGTAAAAAATGATGAAATTAATGACCAGTGTGACTAAAAAAGTTAGTCACTACAATTATTTCAAGTGAATTACTACTAAATTTGAGCAATTTTATGATCGAGCTAAAAATGACTAACTTAAATGACTAATTTAGTCTATGAATAAAATATACGACTAGATGATAAGTGACTAAAACTAAAAAATGACTAACTTAAATGACTAATTTAGTCTTGGGGATAAAATATATGACTAGATAATAAGTGACTAAACTAAAAGCGACTGACTTAAATGACTAATTTAGTCTAAGACTAAAAGATATATGACTAGATAATAAGTGAAAAAATTAATATGATGAATATAAATGACTATTATAGTCCAAGAACAAAAAATATGCACTCAAATAACAAGTACAACAAGTATATGAATTAGTCATCTATAGTCGTAATTTTTAATTGTGTCACTCCATAAATGGAAAATTACAATTTTTCTACTCTAAGTGTTACATTTCACTATAGGGGTCTCTCGAATCCATCTACAGTTGTTAAATTTCTCTTAGTCGTGTCCACTCTTTCCATCAGGTTGTTGATAAGTGCATGACAGCTTATCTAAGCAACAATGTTAGATACCCCTACCTCATTTACCTTAGAGTGATTAGACCCACGATTCCCCTTGCCACCACGGGCTCCTTTGCCTTGACAAATCTGCTTTTGAACCATCGAATCCCCACCCCTGCTAGTCCCCCGTCTACCTCCTCCATAACCCCCACACGCGCCCACACTAGCCAATCGTGCACGCCCCAAAATATTTCCACCCCCGCATGGAGTCTCCATGATTATTGTCGAGTCCGCCACCTCCACAGGGCCATGAATGATAGGGGAGGGACAACATGCATAATGCACTGAGGGCTTCATATAAATTCGCCAAGGTCAAGGAGTCTCGGCATGTGCAGAGTCCAGAGACTAGGACCCCCACTCAAAGAAAAAACAACCACCACAAAAAAAAGAGGAGCCAAATGTCATCTCCCGCCACATCGCAGGGAAGCGAAAATCCACCTCCCACTTCCAAATAAAGACCGCCACCACCAGGAAAAACCAAATACCATGACCCACCAAACCAACACAGAAATTGAACAATAAATGATGACAAAGTAATCGATGCCTAAGCATAACTTCCCTCAGGGCAGCCGACCAACCTCCAAATTCTCCTGGACAAAGACCACACACTAATCCACCAAACATCGTCACACCCATACCGAAGGGCACATAATTGGGAAAAATAAACTAGTTTCTCTGCCACTCACCCTCGAGGTTTCCTGCAGACTACGCATCTCCAACTTCCTCTCTTAGCACGAAACAAAGTGCTCACCGACAAAGCCAAGAAAATGGAATCAGTGAGCCTCACTTTCCTTCTACTTCCTATACTTGACCCAAACACAGTACAATGGCTAAGAAACCGAGCAAGCAGGGCTCGGACTCAATTGAACAGTCACCACACCAACAAATTCCCATGACAAGCACACAAAAGCCACTCTCCATGTAAACATTCCTACGACAAGCATACGGCTCATCCACTGGGAAGCCATTCGCTAGAGGTCATTTTATCCTAGGTAATATTATTACAACTTGTGAAGGCCTCTGAATGAGTATCAAATAACAAATACATAATTATATATGAAGATAGGAATAACATATATGATTCCAAATTCATAATTATTTTTACTAGGGTGAACTCTTCAAGCTTGGAAAAATAATGTAAATCTTCAAATTATGTACATCTCTTTCATGCTAGGAATAAGGAGAGAATTTGGTGCAAATCCTTCATTAATGTGCCCTCCATGCAAGTGAAAAATACAAAATGTATTCCTTTCTAAGTGCCAAAAAAGGTGATAATTTGTAACTCATCATAGGCCGCCATGAATAGGTAACTAACTCCCTCAATTGGAGTGCTCTTATTTTCTAGGAATGAGCAATCGGAAACATGTCGAAATAGGCTTTAAAGGAGAGAGTTCACAACCCTGTAATCGCCACTACATCACCGCCTCCCCCCGTAGACCCGAGTGATGGATCCTATTTGTCGCTAAGACAACTCCCATTGGTGTGTTCTTCTCCTCACTACTATTATAATGAATGTTTAAAAATGATCGCAAGGGGAGGTATCCCTTAAGAATGCTAATATAAACTCAAAAATTTTCGCTATCATGTTCGATAGATATGCATTCAAAAGGTGTAAATACAACAAAAATATCTCCTCAAACAAGTGCCGATCCACAAGCTTTCTCTCAAATATGACTTTTCTTTTTTTGTTGTTTAATCGAGCGATTGTTGTGCATGAGTGTGTTCACACTGTAAAAAATGTTTATTCTTCTCTCCTATATGTCAGCTTCTACAATTTTTTCACAATTGACATTTGTACTCAAATGGGAGTTGAAACTTCTCTTTTACAAATAAAGTTCGAAAAGAGTTGAAAGTAAAGAGTTAACATATTAGTTTCATCTTTGAATGCAAAAAAATGGAGATGATTCAATGTCCCAATTTTGACAATGGATGAATACCATGCACATGACGTGAGAAATGTGAATGAAAAACTCCATGCAAGGGGCTTCTCCTCAAATCGGGCCCACAAACCAAGTGTGAAATATCCATGTCATGAAGACCAATGCTCCTCGAGGTCCCTAATGCAATTATAGGAAGAGACCCCACAAAAGATGGGGAATATTTCAAAATTAGCTAGAAAAATAATGTGTAATACATCCAAATCAAAGTATATAAGTTGGCGTCCAAAATGAACAAAGTTGGTTTAGTTCAATTTTGTAGGCTCAAGCTCATCAAAACGTTTTCCAATGTGGCACATGTACATACATTTATATATACACCCTAATTCCCTTTATCACCATAATCATGGATCAGATGGGCAATATCTCCCTGCTCTCTTTAAGGCATGTGTTATTGAACAAGGGTTTTTTGGGATCCATTTTCCTTCTATGGATTATTCTCTCAAAAGAAACTGAAATTCTACCACTTGACCTTTGCTAAATGTCCTGAAGAGGCATCGGGCTTATATTTAATCCTCAACATCTTCAAAAACTTATCCTTATTTTCACATAGTAGATGAAGGCCTTTCAAAATGATTTGTTTTCTGGTAATCATATTCGACAATGCCAGTATCGCTTTGCCTAAGAACCTCAATTCCAAGTCTGCTATAGGTGAACAATCATTGCTTGTCTTGGAACATCAAGTTTTATAATGATGCCACTATCTTCTCTTAGAAAGAAATACTTAATGTTATCTAAGGTTTGTATAAAAGCACTATTACCAAAGAACACTCTTAATGCGAAGAGTCTCATATAGAGTGCATATGTGTACAAGTTTCTTGATTCAATGATAACAATCCATTTTCTCAACAAGGCTTTATATTTCCATATCATTAGATCATACAAGGTATTTCTACAAATGGAATATGGAGGTCCCAAATTATAATCCCGTCTCCCTAAATTTTGAAAGAAACATTGTATCACTTTTACAATTACAGCCCTCATCATCAACTCCACTCTTTCCAATAATTCTTTGACTTTAAAAAATAGTTCTCTCCCTTGGAGTTCTCACTTCCACGAAATATCCTCTAAACACAACTCAGCCTTCCTTCACTAGGGCTTTTCCTATCCCAATCAGTGCATCTTTGCTGAAAAAAACATCCTCTTTTACCCTAATAGTTCCAAAGTAGTGCTATGACGAGCCATACATATGAAAAGCATTTTGGTTGACTCCCGCACAACTCATCGGTGATACCCATGCTTATTTCTCCTTCACTCAATTGCATAATCTTTATATGTCTAGTGAAAAGTATCATAAACTACCCAAGAACACGTGTTCACTTCAAAGTCAAGTTTATTCCAAATAAAAACACATGTAAAGACTACATGATGAGATGTTATCACTTCAACAAATTTAATTACTCTAAAATATAGTAGAATCAAAGTAAAAATACATTTAAATTGATTTTTAATAATATTATTTATATTTATATAAATTTCACTTCTTTATATCTAAAATTATTTTTAATATACATATTTTTTATTCCAAACATTTAACACATATATCATATTTATTTTACACATTACTTAACACTTAATTATAATTTTATTTTAATAAATATGCATACTTTTTATTTTACACATTATCTATTTGATGTAATAAAAAAAATCATACATAATCCTCCCCAAAAATAAACCTTAAGAATTGTTGGACCAAACAACCACACAGTAAAATACAACCACAATGCTAACCACAACCTCAAAGTTAAACATTGACGATATTTTTACCCATACCACTCAAAACTAAGCTCCAAAGGTCGTAAGGAAAACGCGGTTTCTTTTTAGTCAAATATAAACCATCGAATGGATAGACCGCCCCTTTTTTGTATTCAAATTTTGGATAGACCCTGCCCATTTGTATTCAAATTTTAAATGGCGCCATGACCGACCGGGGTTGATACTTTTAAACAAATATTAACCATCCATGACTATTTTTCTTACGATGTTATGGGAATGGATGTACTCGACTCTCCAGTGTAGTATTGTCCCGGTTTTCATCCGCGGTCTATACCTTGGCATCAATACTAAGCTCTAGTGCTTTGTGGTTCTGGGCATAATTTGTTGGGTTTTCTTCTAGACTCGAGGATTTCAGCCAATTCTTTTAGGGCTTTTTCGATGGATTCCGTGGATTTTAGATCCATATCCTAGTGTCTCCGATTCAGACTCGCTTCTTTCTCGGGGAGAGTTTTTTTCCCCAAAATTTTGGTCTCTTTTCTAGGGTAATTTTCATGAAAATAAAAGATGGGAAAGGCTTTAAGCGGGAAAGAGCTAAACATGATAGAGTCCCAAAGTGCAGCAGCCGTAGAGTACAAACTGATATTTTGATTCATGACACTCGAGTAGCAGTGAATCAATAGGTAAGATCTCCGTTGAACCGTTAATAGTTTTATCTTTCTGTTATGAAGAAAAATTCATTAATTTCTGCTATTCTGCTTGGTTTATGTCCATTCAAAGTGTTAGAGAAATTAAAATATATGTATTAAAGTGTTTTTTAACATTTTTTGGCCATAGTCCGCTCAATTCTGTTTATAACTTAATTTCTGCGATCTTTTTATCCATTTTCTGACAAAAGCGAGAGGAATTTTATGTAACTTACACTTACAAAATGCTAGCTACAAGTTTTTTCAACTAGCACCGTCAAACCCAAACGGTCTTGCAACTCTGACAAAATCTTCTCAGCACTAAAGCATCTCGGGATACACCGTAAACCTTTTAACTACTACGAATGTCGTAAATTCTAAAAATGGGTGCAAATTTTTCCAGACTTTTGGCTCTGCAAGCCACTTGAATATGCATATCCTTGTCCCGTACACAACGGTTTCATAACCCCCATATTAACTATCCATCTTACCAAACATTTTTCTCGATTTCTGTCGTAGTATCCAAAAGAGAAAATATTTTGGAGTTTGTATATCCAATCGCAAGAGCGTCCCTGTTCTCTTCTTATCGTCATGATTCACAACAACCTTTCTTTCTACATGGATTACATGAATCTATAACAAATTTTAAAACCCTTTTTCCAGTGAAATAGTACTACTTGTATGAATATTTCGTGAGCTTTTGCAAGTCTCTCTGTGCTCAGACCGAGCTGCTCATAGATTCTCGTGTGACGTATTTTGAAAAATCTGCGAGAAGTAATGACCGCACCCATAGTACTCCAGGAGGAAATTAAAACAGTATAGACTTTCGGATGTAAAAGATGAAAATTAGCAAGCCAAAATGTGCCCCGAGGACACTGGGGACCGCCGAGGATGAGAAACTCGAGAGAACTCGTTGAACAATATGGACCCCAGAACTGGAACTCCGTGCTCGAGAAACTCCATGGTAGATCAGGTAAAGGACTCGGCTCAATGTAACAATAATAAAAGGGATTGTTTGTTTGCAAATCTATCCAAAATAATCACTTTCCCAATTCCATAGTTTGTATTAATATATGAATTAAACAATCACCATAGATCACCCTAACGATGCTCTTTCTTTGACAATACCCTACGATGTGGCCTCAATGTAATCCGAAACGCTAGCTCGAGTTATGGCTTTAACAGTAGACCCGTTGAGTTCTCTCGAGAAATCATCTATGGTTTTTTTTCTTTCTCGAGATTGCCCAAGAAACACAATCCGGGTGTTTTCATACCGCTCGGGCTTAATATTTTGCAGCTTATGCATGGATTTGCAAGAGCAGCTTGTTCTCTTCTGGTTATAATCACAACAACCTTTGTACATGGATTACTATCGAACTGTAATAAATTTGCACATATTTCTGCACGTGCTCTGATGAAGTGGGTGAATATTGGAGATTGCCTATCATTATGGAGAAAGGCGTTGGCATAACGATTTTTTCGTTGAGGTTTTGCTAGACCCAGGGTGAATAGAACTGCGTCATCTCGCAAATATTCTCGTGTTTTAGTTGATTTGGAAATTTTTAATGCATAGAATCCACCCACGGCGGTCGTTAGCGTTTGTTAAGATACGTGCAATATGGATTCACAAAAATTTCAGAAATCCACACACGACTGGTCGTTAGGCGTTTGTTAAGATACGTGCAATATGGAGTCACAAAAATTTCAGAAAAGCATCTACAGAATTTATAACTGTGGCATATTAAAACAGCAAGGAAAACAAAAATTAAAGACAAAAGTATAAATGTAAATGTCGATTAAGCATGTATGACTTTAGCCATGTTCCACACCATTCGAGAGGTCATGGATGAGGAAGGTCACTCAGAAGTTCCACGAAAGCAATTTTGGAGAGCCCATCAACAAAGGGAATTGAGTTCATGCAGCATATGTGTGACAAAGGGAATTGAGTTCATGCAGTATATGTGTGAAAGAGATCCCTTCAAAAGAGAAGGAGAGTTTTCTTATGTCTTGAAGAATAGAGTGAAGGTAGATATTCTCAATTTGGATTTTATTGTTTGCCCAGAGATGGCAGTGCCCTCAAATCCCCCATGGCCCATTACTTGATTATTAGAAAAATTGTAGCAAGGTGCACAATGCAATAAATTATGAATGGTTGTTTGTACCTTGCCTAAGAGCGATACTATATTGGTACATCATGTGATTGAGTGATAAATAAAACCACACTAACACCACAATGTGTTAGGTGCCCCTTAAGCTGCTTTGTAAGAGGGCGCATGATCATGATGCATCTCCTCTATGGCTTGTGATCAACTCTATGTTTCATGCAGAATTTTACCACTCAACCCATTGTGGTCTCTAGAAGGATGTTTCAAGTGTTGAAGATAACTTTGTTCCTAGCCTACCAACATATTGTTTACCAAAATAGTGGGGGATGCCCATGGAAGAAGTTGTCTTTATTTTCCAGCACATGATGTCATGAGATTGTTGCCAAACTTGTAGAAGACCATGAGCCATTTATATGCAATTATGACACTACTATGTTGATTACTTGCATTGTGTATGCAAAGGAGATAATTAAGTGTGCAATGCTCTTTGATGAATATTTTTCATTAATAGTAGAAACTAGGGCCTTCCTAGTTCATCTTCATGAGATTGTCCCAAGTTAAAAGTTTGTTATTTAATGCTAGCCAAAGTGTAGTTTTATATTTTAGGTGCTTGTATTTTTTGTAGAGGTTTCCATCGACAAAGGTGTTTCCAAGAATAGGGAATCAATGTGGAGACTCGGCAGCCCTCAATTTTGTAGTGAAGTCCCCCATTGTTGGGATTTTTTGACGATAACAACTTAACATTGATCTCCTTCCAAAGTTTGATGAAATTTGTAGTGAGGGGATTGAAACATGTTTCCCATTCTACAACATCTTGTCCAACAAGGTGCAAATTTGTGAAAGTTTTCCATCTTGTAGCCCCCAGTATGTGGGATTGTGCTTTTGCATTTGTGAGGACATAACACCACTTTTAATTTAAGTGCTTGGTGAACTTATTTGATAATATATAGGCATCAACTAATCCCATGCATGGATCTAGTCCTAGCTTCACACTTACACGATTACCAATTTCTGTGATGCCAACCATTCTCCAATGAGAGGGAAGGCTAGTATGAAGGATTCTAGACATTTGGTCCCTTTCTAGATTTCCTCGGATAGTAGATCTAGTCCACTAAATGTGGAGGTTGGGAGATATTTGGATTTGAGAGTTTTCCCTGAGGAGGGATGTGTTATGAATTAGCCGTACAAAGGTTTTAGGTTACTAGTGAGTTGTTGAAGAGAATAATATTTTCTAAACCCCCCAACTCGCCAATTTTTTGGGGAGAACAAGTCTATCCCATTTTACCATGGGGATGTTTCTGCTAAGGCCCTTTTATAGGCCAAAGAAAATTTATACGTGTCTTTCAAATTTTAGCTTATATATATATATATATATATATATTAGGAAATTTTATACAAGTCTTTTAAATTTTTAGCTTTATATATATATATATATATATATATAGAATAATTTTTGTTTGTTAATAAATTCTCCACTTATTTTTTTTCTTTAGAAGAAAAAAATCATAATTTTATTCAACTTGAAAATATCGAAAAAAATTACATTTTTTCAAATGCACGAGGGCATTATAGTCACATTAGCCAAAAGGCTCGACAAAAAATAAGAGCTCAAAAGCTCTCTAGTTCACATTCCTCCAATTGAAGGTCCATGAAACATCTTTTAAAAAAATTGGGCATAGAGCTCTGTATAGCCCCCCCAAAAAATCCCCAAGAAACCTTAGAGAAATAAAATCCTAGGCCAAAGTTTGAGGAAAACAAAGAGGATAAGACACGCAAGCTTGCCAAAACCTAGAAGGAGCAACAAAGAAATCCTCGAACTCCCCCCATTAAAAGAATCTTGACACATTCTGAGAAAGCCCAAGAAACCCCCACAAAAAATTGTGGCAAAAAACACTTGGCAGATGACAACAACCGCAACAACAACAACATCAACACCCATGAAAAGAGAAACCTATCCAAGACAACTTAAGAACCACCATGAACTTGCAGACCGCAAAGCCTACCTCCACTATAGTAGAAAAAAAAGGCATGAATTAGGGATAGATGACCAAGTAACAAGGATAACAACTTTAGAGTACATAACTTCTGACAAGTACTAAGGCTATGATTGGAACCATTGATTGATCGGCTGCATTGAATAAGCGGATATTTTATATACATGCTGAGACCTACCAAATAATACATCAAATTTTTTTAACCGTATTGTCTAGGAAGCTTTATCTTTTCACCCGTTGAATGTTTTGGAAAAATGATCTTCAATGTTTGTATCTCCTTCGTATTTTCAATGGCTAGTGCTATTCCCAACCCTTGAACTTTTTGTGATCACTACTTTCATTTTTTAGCAGCCTATAGTGTGCATTTGTTGTACATCAAGCAATCAGACAAATTCTCACAACTATTGCCGCAACCTTTTCCTAGTTTCAATATTCTGCAAGGAATACAATAAAATATTACCATTCAAACCTCCTCAACAACTCTATACTAAAGATAGCAATAGGATGTTGAGATCCCTTTTTCTACTTCAAGAAAAAATTATGAAAAATATTTTAGGAAAATACTACAATAATGCTCTCAATCAACTGGGCTCATGATACAAGTTGATGATAACATGATAATGGAGTTGGTTTTGCAACAATCCTCCAAAAATGGCACCACAAAGTATCGTTCTTCTCCAAGTGGTCGACCATGTATCTACCTTCACGAAACGGTGAATGAATCCTCCTAGAAGCATGTGTGGCCTCCTCCAAAGTGGATTCTTTCTTCAAACCTTGAATGAATGCACAAAGACCATGCAAAACTCCACAAAGTGGCACTTGTGGCATCATGAGTATAACTTTCCATCAATATTCAATGCAGTAATGCTCCATTTGGAAAATCTATGGTAGAAGTACATTCTACAAAGGAGAAGGCAAAGTAATTATCAATGAGTGGACATCCTCATCATAATAGCTTGGAAAATGTGTGCAAGGTGACTTCTCTCTCATATAAGGTGTCCTCCCATTGACTAACAAATTCTTCAAATGGGTAATGACCCTTAAAATATTTGTTGAAATTGTGAGTGCCTTATAATCATATGTTTGGCCAACATATCAATTGTTTTCCTCGATGAAGAGATCTCAAAAAAGGTGTTTGAATTATCGCCGGAGATGCAAGCTAGATTTGAACACATTGAAATAGATCCGAGAGAAAGTCGTATATTCTTCATATAGGTAGAAAAAAATCGATCACACAACACTCGAATGCATGTGCGATCGCTAATATATTTCATGTTACCTTATTTTTTTCTAAATGCTAAGTATAGTTTGTTGGCAATTATCGCCTATTCACTAGTGGCTTGGCCTCTTTCAAGTGTGTAAAAAACATCAAACTCGTTCTAAAATATTTTCTACAAGTTGTATAAATTTGTTGATTTGTAAGTTAAAGGGACGTGTTTAGCTAGAAACAACCCTCGCACACTATTTTAATTTTCACATCCGATAAATTCAAAGTAGTATAGGGCTTCTTCATGTTGTTTTGGATTTCTTAGCCTACATGAACTTTGTCTTGCTTTAATTTTTTTTACTTTGAATTTTTTTCATGAAATTTGCTTTAGGTCTTTTTGTCAAAACTCATTAGGCTCTAGAATGTGTGCATCAATCTTCTCCTCGCCATGCTTGAGAGTTAGTTTTGTCTATAGAAAATTTCAAAAAAATTGTCTAAACTCTCTTTTGACAAGACGCACAAAAACTTATTTATCTAGTCCATTTAGGCCAATGACTTACTTATCTAGTGGACCATTCTATGTTCTCGTGAAGGAGTCACACTTCTCAATTTTGAGAGAGTTTCATTTTACACTCTAGGAAAACCAGACATGCTTCCTTAGTGGCTCAGGTTTGTCATGAATTCCTATTCGAGAAAAATGGGCTTTATGTAATTATCCCGTGGCATACCTATTATCTATTGCATCATTTTACTGCAACCGAATTGAGCTTCACGGTTTTCTATTGCTTTGTCTATAACATGATTTGACATGTCCTTTATCGAATTTTATATCCGTAGCTCTCCAACACCTTTATGTGACCTTCCTACTTTCTCCAAGTCGCGCAGACAATGTGGTATTCTAATTGATGTTACATAGAGAGGTACACTAGCAACCATTTGCCTCTCGATGTTGAAATTCTCGAATATATGCCTTGTCGAAACAAGGCTTCAAGTAGAAGGCCTTATTAGTTCATCGTTCATGTCCGCATCTTGTATTTTACTTGCTTAAGGATACATTACATTACAAAGGCCTTGTTTCGACTTTATACATTTATCATCATCATCACTGGATGCGTAACAATTCCTATCAAGAATCTTGTGCATTCAATGGACCACTATTTATGATTTTACCATGGGTTCTTTCCTTCATACTTTATATGCCATATGCCCTAGATGCATTGTTGAATGTACAACTAAAGAGTGTTTTCTCAGTACATTTCAAAATACAAGCAACAGAGAAAGATTTTCGAACATAAAAACACTCTTGTCAATTTTAAAACTTCCATGATTGTTTTTTTGATATTGACATCGAATCTCGATATCATCAAGAAGACAAAGTGCGACTATGAGTATGTTGCCTAAGGTAGGGATCAAAGCAATGAGTGAAAACTATTTTTGAGGTTTTGGACTTAGCATTGCAAGATCGGATACACGATGTCCAAGCTAAAGATGTTGCATCTATGCCAATTCTTGCATTCAATTCTAGCTATGATGTTATTACAACCATGTGTAGAATATTGGAGGTATTTTTTGAAGACAAATCATCAAAGTTCGTGAAATTTTAGCTCATGATATTGGATACATTGCATGTTTATCTCGCTAGTCCTTTAGCCATCGATTATGCAACCAAATTTCTTTTTGTGTCAAATCCACAAAATGTTGGTTTGAAAGTGAATTTGGGAAACATAGATGTTCTTATATCAAGATTCTTTTGTGCTCGCAAAGCAAATAAATTTCAGCCGACTCAGTGGAAAAGTGACTCTTGATGTAACTTTATATTAGATATAAAGGAAATACATTCTTAATAATACAAATCCAGTTAGAGTTTTCTTTAAAGTATTTTTCTACTCTCTTTTCGACTTTTTTTAGTGAATCATTAGAGCAAGTTTGTGTTGCTATTATGGGAATAATTTCTCGTTTTCTATGCCATGCAATCAAAAAGTGGCCTTATGGGAACAAAACCTTTGTGGATAAAATACCTCGGATATACTCTCCACTTTATCAAAAGAAGGTTGTGAGGAGATTTTTTTTTGAAAAATCCGTTACATCATTGAGAAGAATGTAATGGATATTTTTGTTTGAACATGATGATGCATGCAACAAAACAAAAGAAGAAAAATATGCTTGGAATATTGAAACATGATTTGGAAGCCACCATGAGATCCGATGTATTTGAGACTTTGTTGGAAACGGTAGCGTAAATTATAAAAATGGTTGATGTCCATGGATATTTGATTTTTTTTTCTCATCTTCTTTATTGATTGATCAACTTAACAATTCAAATAGTTGGGTAAGAGCAACAATCGCTAGGTTAATACATAACCGCTTAGTTTTAAATAGAAGGGAGGAAACTCGATCAATCCTTTTGAAGTTTGGTGGAATTAGAGATGAGTTGTTTGAATACTTGAAAGAAAGGTTTGTCACACGCCTAGTTATGAGAATTGAATTTTCGTAGGTATACCAAGTGTAGATCTTGTTCATGAGATGGTCCCCATGGTTCTTCCAAAGCTTGTAGTTTTCACAAAGCTAGAATTGCCATGCATTAGCTACTTTGCATGAATTGGGAAAACATAGTTGAATACAATTTTTCCAGCTTTTTGTTGCTGAATGGTGTCACAAGGCTCTATCGTTTGTGTTTCTTCACTCAAATAGAAAGGAACCGGTTACTCGTAATGCAATTCTATGAAGCCCGTACATGATCTAGTACTAGAGATATTTTTACTAGAGTGTTTCCATTCGTTCTTGAGAAGTTTTTTTACATTTCTTAGGGATGCACACATGTTGATAATATCGATGAAAGGGTATCAAAGGTTCTAGATATGATTTAAGAGGTGGCTAGTCTTTATCACCGTATTAGATGATATTCTAGGATTTTTAAGGAAATTACTAGTTTCCATTTTGCTAATTTAGGGAACAATTCCTTGTAAGCAAGGAGGAAGAGGTGAGAGTAATACGAGGTGACAAGTGGCAAGTGGGAATGTATCACAATGTATTTGTAAAACTCTAATTGTAACCCGCATGTTTAGGATACAAATAACCACCAATGACCCCATTGATTTCTCCATCAATTACAACATTAATTAACTTCATTATATTTTGGATTTTATGTATTACACTATATCTGCATTTGTGGCATTTCTCTCTTGTACGCTTCCTTTTTATTTTTTAAAATGCCACTTATATTACTTTTTAAGGAAAAAGGAGCAATTAGAAAAGGGAAAAAATTAGTTACACTTGTAGATATGTGTATGCACATATTTTCTCAAGCTCCACACAAAAGAAGGTCTCGAGAACTACGTGAAAAAATATTTATGATGTTACTTGTTTACAAATTTGAGAAAGCCTCAAGGGTTACAATCAAAATCTAGAAATTTTGTTTTCCCGGTGGAATGTGAGACATTCTTGGATTTGTATAACGCTTCAATGTGTTTTTAGGATCTAGGTAAGTGTGAATGAATAAAAGCTTTCTCCGTCATTGTTCTATATTGGATTCCTATTCTCTCTAAGTTATCAAAGGCAAGTTAAAACCTCGATTAGACTAAGGGACAACATATTCCATTACCAAAATTTAACCTTACTAGGAAGTGCACTACACTTGTTTGATACTTCAACACATTTTGAGGGCATTCCAATAGAAATGTCATTGTTGTTGGATACACTCGGCATTGGTTAGTTTTGAAAAGTTCTATTTTTCAAATATGTTGGTTTCATGAAGTAATATTTCCAACCAAGAGGATAAAGACTTGACATTCTAGGACATAGTGGTGTTATTTCTTTCTTTGTATTTGTGATTTATTAGTATTCCACCACTAATAACTTCATTATGTAGTTGTCTCAGTTTAGTAGTATATTACAACAACGACATGTTAAAGGAAAATTATTCTAGTTTGCTTGTAACGTCATAAAATGGAAGGAAATCTAGATTTGAATTATAAAAATGGAATATATTCTAAAAAATATGTGTTTTTTGATCAAATATAGGCCACTTGCCTAATCATTTAAACATGTTGATGACAATAAACAATGATGTTGGACACGTATGAATTACGTAACTCTCCAAAATTTCAAAAAACAAGTTAGTGTATTCAGCTTTTGTGTGCATCGTATAAAAAATGAATGAGTAACATTAAGTTTGATTTGAATATTTACGTAACCATTTTAGAGATTCTAAAATGGAAATTGCGTGTGCTAATCTTGCTCAATTAATTACAGTGGAAAACAAGGGGGCATACATAATTTGTTCGCTATGGGAATTTGATTCCTTTTCCCTTCGAATAGTACGTTGATAATTAAATATTGCTATATTGAAGCTATATTCTTGGTTAGTATCACAATTTACAAAGTCTTGTCTTATTCTTTAGTTTCTTGTTGTAATCATGTGTCTCGCAATACTTTGCTCCACCCATTAGATTTCTAATAACCGCTTTATTGTTGAAGTGTCACTTCTTCTTAGAGATAGCTAGAGGAAACGATACAAAATAAAAAGTGGAGCATGAGACATTATAAGTAGAAATTGCTAGCTCGTTGTGTTTATTTGTCACATTTTATTTGCTTTGTTTATAACAGTCATCTAGTGGCCACTATTTCCCAACTAAAGAAAAAAATTATTTGAGTTTCTTGCGTTTATGGGGGGAAAATGACATTAACAATATTGCCGATGTTGAGGTATATATCGTATCAATTCTTTATAGTCTACTTTAGTTTATATTCCAGTGTGTTCATGTCTTATACTCGTGATTGTAACTTTTTTTTGTTTTCTTTTTGTAGAAAATGGACTCATGATTGATGGTAAGAAGTAAGGATTCAAGAAAGAGGGGAACAATAACACTAGAGTGAAAAAGAGAGATAAGTGTATCTGTCCAAGTTGGCACCCTGTGAGAGCCAATATCCCGCATAAGACATATAGATAAAGACTAATGGTCAAGTTTTTAGAGTTGGTGAATTCACTTGCAATTCCTTGGCAAGATAATGATAATGTTTTGAAGTGATGAACAATATTTTATCTCAGAATTGTACTCCAACCAATATTAAGTTGGAAACTCATATTGTAATACTTGACATTTTATATAATATAATGTGGTTGGAATTATTTATAGTTGCACTTGATATTACTTGGTATTGTAATTAACATATGTAACTTTGTGTTTTCATATTAGATGAACATGTAAATTGTATGACATTTTTTTTAAATTTAGTTGCAAAATCATACTAATTAATTTATGTGATTAATAATGAACACATAAAATTAGTCTAAAAACTATTAAAATAGTAGTTTATATTGATTAATGATGAACACAAATAAAATGAATATACGACTAAATTAGTCATTTATAATGATTATTAATGAAAGTAAATGAAATGAATATAAACTATTAAATTAGTCGCTTATATAATGAATAAATGACTATTGCATATGATAAATTTGTGACTACAAATGACAACTAAATTTTTGCATATATACTATTATTAGTAGCTAATTTACAAGATCTTATAACATGACTAAAATTTAGTCATATTTTTTCTGGGCCATTAATTGGTGTCAAACAATGACTAAAATTTGCATATATATGACTATTAGTAGCTAATTTACAAGATCTTATAACACTCACCAACATTTTGGTCATATTTCTTTGGTCATTAATGGGTTTTCTCTGGGATGATATAGTCATATATTTTGTTGTATATTTGGTCATTAATTGTGACAATTAATGATCAAATCAAAGATTAAATCAATGACCAAATTAATCACCAAATCAATAGCTAAATTAATGATCAAATCAATGACTAAAATAATGACTAAATCAACGACCAAATATACAACTAGACAACAAAATTGAGATACTCAATTAATGACTAAGCTTTAAAAAACGACCAAAAAGTTGGTCGCTGCTATAAGATAACCGTAAATTAGCTTACTATTGGTCACCGAATCGAAAAATAGTCATTTATATGCAAATTTTAGTCGCTTTTTTTAGTAACTAATTAGCCATTTTCTACTAGTGTTTAAGAACATTTATATATTTAAACTCAAACTCTCAAAGAATCAATCCATATCGGCAAATATCTTCCCACCAATAAGAAAATGAGGTCAAATTGCAACTTCTATAGGATATTCTATTCATCTATAGGATCCTCTGTGAAGAAAAAAGTCACAACACAACCTTTATTCCACAATCAATGGAATCAACAATTGTTCCAAAAGTATAGTCTAACACTTAGTTATGAATCCCTAAGTTGTAATTCTCATATGGTTTGCATGTGGATTATAATTTGAATAATACTAAGGTTAGAACACCAAAATTTTGTTATAGCAAGGAACAAATTGTAGAAAAATCCTAGGAATACATGTACTTTTGACCTTTATTAATGTGAATTTTGTTATTTTACATGCCATTCCCTGTGTTGAAATCTCCGCCTAAAGGATTTAACCATACTAATGAATTTTGTGACCTTTAGTAACCTTAACATCCTATTAAACATGGATAATTTTTTGAAGGCCAAAAAGAACCAACTAACAACCTACCAATAAGATAGGGTCCCTCTCCCTTCAGTTGTTGCTATAAATCTACAGGATCACTATAAAATTAGAGTTATCAATAGTTAAAATAATGGTGAATACACAAAAAGCCCAAGGGGGAAAATCACCATGATTATAGGGATTTTTGGAAGGAAATATAACCATCCTATTAATATGGTTACTCGCTCACATTTTGTATAAAAAGAGGAACTCAAGCTAGTAAAGGGAAATTGGAATTTTGTGGAGAAGAAAATCATATTATGAATTTGATTATTTCTAGCTTCTAGATTTCCTTTTTTTATAATGAAAATCAAGATATTTTTGCAAGTTTTCTGAGTTGATTTTGCTTAAGGTTCCTAAGCACCTTGGGGAGGGCCCACCCATAGGAACATTAGAACCCTATTTCACTTTTTGTACCTTATTTACACATGTTTCTTTAAGCTCTTATAACTTTTTCTTATGTATAGTGTGACACAGTAATTTGTCACCCTGCTTACTTCCCGTCCTTGATTCTGAAATGCCCTAAGATGAAAACTGTGCAGTATATCCATCATGGAGAATACATCATGATATCCCTTGAAGACTAACAAAAAGCGGCCATGGATATTTTCTAGATATGCTCAGCTCATCAGTGTTATTTTCTAGTTGCTTTCCCGTGCTGATGTTAGGTTGCAACACTTTAACCTAGCATCACTAGCACGATTTTGATGGGAAAAACCATGTTGATCCATTTATGGCAGTGTTTCCTCAAATGGAGAAGAATATTTGTGCACTAGAAGCTTCCAGAACGGAGAGATGGAGATGGCTCAGTGGAGATATGGTCGAGCTCTCTCATTTGGAGCTCTTGATCCTATTATTAGGGAATTTTTCCTTGAGAAGTGGGCCTTCCTCCTTCCTTTATGGATCCCTAACTCCTTCTCCCTACCTATAACTTGAATCCCATACTTCCACTACTGGTGGGTCTTACCTGATCATTAATCCTTTGCATCCCTATGTTGTGATTATACGTAATTTTCCACTTGGGATAAGGATTGCTTGAAGAGCCTCGGTTTGGACTTAGACATCACCAGAGGGAGGTCTCCAACATCAAGGCCATGACTGTGTGCTTCCTATTTCTATAATTAATAATACATATGATGTTTCACTTTCCATATTTGTGTAGATATCTATGTAAGTATCCTAATGCTACTCGATATGTTAGGTAGTATGTATTCAATGTATGTTATGTATCTTTTCATGCCTCCTCTTATTGTCTCTTAATCTCTTACAGGTATTCGAACATCACAAGTTGTGAAGAGAGAGCCTAAAGGATCATGGAATCAAGGTATTCATCAAATGACTGGACGATAGCACCTGGAAGAGGTAGGTTCTTCTTCTTCTTCCAATTTGAATACAAACTAGGAAAGGGTTCGTTAGATAGTCTTATGTGAAACTAGACCCACTTTATGGATAGAGAGATCGCCTCTGTTGGCAGAGGGGATTGTCTTCCCATAAAAATTGGTGTCTCCACTAGGGAGATATAGCTTCTTTATCTCTCCTTGTCCGATTTTTTTTTTTTGATCAGTTTGAATGATCGTTAAGATCCGAGTCTATTTGGATCTCTATAAGTCTTCATAGTGATTGATTTGTGCTTTAGAGTGTCAAGTCTGGGTTGATTGTTGAAAATAATTTATTTTTTTGTTTCATTTCTCGCCCAACACATCTTCTATCCTCACAGAAGCGTCGACATCATTGTTTTATATAAAACAATCGCGATGATCTACCTTTCAGGATGATTTTTCCTTTCACATGCACATTGATCCAAGATATTGGAAAAATTGGGATTTAAATGTCATTTTTCTAGTGGGTCTTTGCCTCTGAGGTGTCTTTATGATTTCATATGATCAAGAACCTCTGTGGTTAGCTTGATTTCCTTGCTTAAGTGTTGAATTTTTCTCTTTGACTCCTTTTTGTGTTTGAGTGAATTAGGATTATCCTTTATGGTTTTCTAGGTCAGTTGTCCTTCACCTGCCACTTGTGTGTGTCATCAAGAGATTAGTTGGCTCTGTCTAAGAGCTCTACTACAATCATTCAAAAGACTATTCCATATTACTTTTGGCTTTCCTTTGCAAAGTTTTTTTCATTTTCACTGAGTCATTATTGCACTTTGAAATCACCTTTGGTTGAGTGTCAATCATAGATTACAATTGTTTGATTTGCAAGCTTGAGAGCATACGTTTGTTTTGATTCTTAGTTTTGAAAAGAAAAAATGGAATTCATTATCATTCAAGTATTTTTGAAATGAGTTGTTTTCCATTCGAAAAAGAGAAAAAGTGAAATAAATTTTGATTTCAATTCTTTATTCGTTTGGTTAAATTTTTTCTTTTATTATTTCATCAATTGCATTAGTTTGCATTTGAACATCTAAAATGAGGAAAAAAATATGTTTGGTGCATCATAGTGAAGAAATAATTGTTTTCGTTTTTAGTAAGATTGCATTTGGGGATAGTGAAAGTGAATTATTTTTAGAGTTTCATTTCAATAATTTTGAACTAGCTGGGGGGAATCATTGCTTGTTGCATTTCTTGTTTGCTGCATTCTTGTTTGCACTTTCTCCCTCATTAGTTTAGAATTCATCAAAATGAAATCAATTATTTTTTGCGTTTCACTACATTGTAGGGATTCAGGTGAAATCTCTTTGAGCCCAAAATTGAAGCATAATCAAATATGAACTCTAAAATTTATATAATTAACCTTAAGGAGCATTTGGAATTAACACAAAAATATAGAACTCTAGGCTAGAGACGCGTTTAAGCATCGTTAAGTGTAGAAATTTTCGCTAACATCCTGTGTTGCACTGCGAAGGTGATATCCCGTCCCACGTATGGAAGTATATAGGGTTATGTTCCTGTATGAAGAGTATAAGGGGATGCTCTCATCGAACGGTTACACATTAGACAACGCTACTACAGACTGAGTTCCCACTTACCGTCAAGTATATTTTTGGATACCCCACTAGGTTGCAAACTCACCATAGGTAATCGAGTCGACTGCCTTGTAGACGTGAAGCACCGAACACAACAGTCGAGGAGATTGGATTCCATATGTTAAGTCCTTGTTAATATATTTTGCCAAGGTGTATATTGCATTTCACAGATACTTGGTAATCCTTTATGCCTAGATTTACCCTTTTTTGATTTATTTGTTTAATTCTAAAATTTACTGACCACGATAACATCCTAACTGTGCAGTACTCTTGGCCTCATCTTTCCTGGTTAATTATAAATATTAATTTTCCAGAAGTGATTCACATTTCCCTTCGTTAATCTTGTCCTCAAGGTCATCATGGCTGAATCTTTGAATTTTCCTCGCTCTTCTTCTGAAGGATCTCAAGGACCTCCTCCCGATATTCCGCAATTTCCACCGAGGCCACTTGAAGCTCAAGGTGCTGAACATGGAATTGTCATAAGTGTCCAACCAATCTAGCCTCATCCGCCACCTAAAGAGTGACTTTCATCGTCATCTGAGGATCTTGAGCTGAAAAGTCTTGAACTGTCTGCAAATTTTACGGCCTTTCCTCCAAATCCATTCTAAGATCCTTTTGTGGTATCTCTCAAGCATTTGTATGGTCATTTTGATGGTCCCAACGTTCCTTTCGGTGCTTCTCCTGTATCATCTCGTACTACTGCTTGCCAGTTGTTTCCACCAAACACGTCGTCAAATCATTCGACGATATTCCATTAGTTAGTACTCCTCAGAGTATTCCTCCAGAAACTTCTGCATCCCATATCCCAGAAGTTGACATCACATCCATGTTCCCTCGAGAAGGTTTTATGTATATCTCTACTCCTCATGAGGAAGGAATTGGGATGATTATTCTCTCTAGTCAAGTCATGTCTGCGCTTCCACCCATGTATAATTCTCTCTGAAACCTTGTTTTAGGAGCTTCTGGGGCTACATCCTTGTTTCACCATCACGTTTGGTCAATGGGTGTTTCCTCATCTTCAGGCCCATTTTTATAAAATGTGGATTCCGTTTCACAACTTGCGGTTTTTGTTTGTCAAATGAACATTTCTCTAGGGTCATATGCTCCCTTTTCATTATCCATGATCACTGTTGTTCCTCTTTTGAGTGGAAAATATAGTGTTTCATCCATGCTTGGGGGGATTGCGTCCTTTATATGTACCTCCCTCTTTGGGCGGGGGGAATCTAAACTCTGGAACTGTATCGTGGACGGGACAACCTACCACTAGTCTTAGTGGAACTCTACTTTCACAACAAACAAGTGTTGTCGTAGGAACTTGTTGAGGCCCTGAAAATCAGTGCAACAACATTGGGGAAAACCACCCAGACGGGAACTTAAAAACCATCCCTTTTCCGTTTGGAATGGTGGCTCTGATTGGATTTATGGGACCAATTTCCCAATTTGATATAGTTGGGGTGAATGTATGATTTTATCACTAAATGGAACTTGATAGATGGAAATATAGGCAAGCTTGTAGTAAACAATAAATCTATCTATTATGTATCTTGGGATGAAATCTATTCTCTGTGCAATCTACAAAAATAACCTTTTAGTGGCTGCAAATAAAGATCATACATTCACTTATAAATATGAAAATGTTTGAGATAATTGATTTAATTTAATAGTTAATTAAATCGATTGAATAAACCTTATATCAAAACTTTAAAAATGCATGTATTGCATTATATATCAAATGATAACAACATAACACCTTCAGAAGTGAATTAATGTAAAATTGTATTCAAACAAATATATAAAACAAAACATCATAAGATAAATAAAATATTTCTCATTTGAAGCTCAAATATAACACAAGATAAAAGTACGATATATATGTTTACTCTACTAATATGAGAAATAATATTTGGTCCAACCTTTTCTATTCAAAAAACTTTAAGAGTACATAAGTGCAGCATCAGTAAAGTCTTATTTTCAAAATTTCAGGACCCCTTCTTCAAAGACATGAAGGGTTTTAAATATAAAAATAATAAGTCTTAAAATAATTATTACAATAAAAAACTTAGGAGGTTTCAAACAACCTTCCTTAAAGTAAGTAAAATTAAAATAGAAATAGAAATTAAAGGGATGATTTGTTCGAGGACTATCCTGTTTTTCCCTCTTCCATTTGTTCCTTGAGCCGAAGAATATTAAGCATAGGCTTAACCTCTAGAGGTTGGCCTGACCTAATGCATAGGTGTCCAGTGAAAACAATATCAGATAGTGGAGGCAGCATGTATGAAGATGTATCTGTGAGACATCGCAACATAGCCACTGACTGTGAGGCTTCACTAAATATCTCCAATATTTTTCCCAATCTAGCTTTTCAATCTTCATAATATTCTCCTCTTTTACCTTTGACACTTCTTTCCACTATCTTATTAAGTCTTTTACCAAAGGGAATCCACCAAGAGGACATACGTCAATAATATTTGTTGCAATAATATTCTGGCTAACAGTTTCCACAATGTTAGTGGCAATGTCCTTCACTCTGCAAATTTCTCTTTCTGCATTCTTCAATTGTATATCCAAGTATGTGAATAATATTTCTTTCTTTGAATCCTCAACTCTGGGCAGGTTGGTCTTTCGTCCATCAGCAGAATCCTTCCAAGTGAAAAATAGGGAGACCTTATCATCTATGTCATCAAAAATAATTCTCATATATGCAATATGATTCACAAGTGGATCGCTCAGTTCACATAATTCAAGAATACTTGTTAATTTGTGACAAAAGACAACATGTTTATATGCCAATAAAGTGTTTAATTCCAAGGCCTCTTTCCTGAACTCATCAATATTTGGGTTATCTTTTACTTGCTCAATAGAAAGTTGTAATTGGTGAATTAGAGTATCCTTAGAACTAATTTCAATTTTATGTTAAATTTTTAGTTGGTACATGCTTTCCTGGAGCTGTACGATTTGAACCTGTAACTGTTGACTGCCACTTTGTTTTTGTGCTTGTAATTCTAGTTCAAGTTGTATGATCTTTTCATCCTTTTGTTTCATCAACTGATGAAATTTTGATGATTTGTCAATGGTTGTAGATGTATAAGCTCCTGCGAACTGTGATAAGTGAGTTATATCCCGTGAAGGATCTGACTGTGTGTCTTTCCAAACAATGTCCATTGACACACAGTCTGGGATTCTTGAATAAGATTCAGGGATTTCTTTTTTCTTCTTCTTTTATTTTTCCTACTAAAAAATGCCTTGTGTTTAGGAATATAAACAATGTACAAAGGAATAATCTCATCAATATTAAGAACAATCTCGAAGGTTGGGAAGGCTGAGATAAATTTTATTCTTTCTATGCTCACTACTTTGTCATAGGGCCCAAAAGTAAACGATTCCTGACTTGTAGTAGGATGAAAATGTATAGTTTGTTGTTGGTCAATAGTCATAGCTCTTTTTTCTTCCTGGAGTTTGAGATCAAACTCCTTCCAAACATCCTTTATATTGATCGTGATCCAGATCTATTGTTTGAAATTCAACTGATTTACCCTGTACTGTTGTATTAGGGACTTCAATATCCTTAATTATTGACTCACTTTACTTCTGAGCTATTGGTTGAGAAGCATCCAACATTTTGAGTGGAATTTTTTCCAGTCTCTTATTTCTATATTGCTGAAAATTTAGTAATTGTTATGGGTGGAGGCGTAAGGTTTCTAATTTTTTAACTGTAGCATAACTATCAACAGACTCAAATAAGTCGTCAAAATCATTGTCTTCATGCACAAAAGGTATGATTTTTACTTGTGTAGTGAAATTATTAGAAACTTTATTTGAATCATACTACCTGTTTGGAATTGTAAATAACTTCAAACCCTCAATCTGACCATTCTCTACAACATCATGTTTCTAATTATCCAATCCATAAATGCCACAACTAATTGGAAAAGAAGGCCACAATGCTTTCTTGGCCTCTTTCAGAAACCTGGTATGGCCATTTCCAACAGTTTGATGTGAACCTTCTCTCACGAGATGCTTGTCAAGAACATACAGGGGCAAGACATGTGGTCGAGCTAAGCTCCCAAATATTTGGATGTAGGTCAATAAATCTTCACCAAACCATTTCCCTATAAAAAAAAATCGGCTTGGGCCTCTTTCGAAATTCTGGGGGCTTTCTCATTAAAAACAACTTGAAATAGGGGGAGAATGACTCCATGAAAAATATTGTAAAAATGATTCTCATATTTAGATTCCCACAAAATAATATGAAATATATGAATAGGTACAGGGTCTTGGGCAATCCATTTCCAGCCCATGGATGGAAAATCTGAGGTAAAACATACAACATCCATAATATAGCCGATCATATAGAATGGGGTGGGGGGGAATTTTAGAAGAGATGGAGCGGTTATTTCTATATTCTAAAATGTGAGTGGCAATATTATTTGATAGAATATTTCTCAAATCCATAACATAAGCATCTGTCACTGCTTCCACAAGGGGAACCCATTCTATTGAAAATCGGGTTGTGTCCGGCTAAACAAAAAGTCTAGACATCATAATAGAGACATAGAAATAGGGACTTGCAAGATATTTAATAGAATACACACCCTTTTTGTCATTCTTGTGATTTTTGGGATTGATCCTCCATTGCTTTATCAATGTTTATTTTATTTCATTTTTTTTGACAAACTGTGCAAGGAATTCTTTATCATAAACCTTATCGGGGTCTGGAATATGGTACATATGTTTTAGGTCTTCAACTTTAAAGGAACCAATCACTGTTCCTTTGCTAGTAAAAAATGTCTTATCCCCGATATTGAGATTGTTGATAATCCACCTTACCATATCAGTATATGGTAATATTTTGGGTCGTGTTTAAATTCGATGTAAAAAATAATTAGGTACGTCTCCAATTCTAGCTTCAGAATAATTTGGGGCATCAACAGTTGCCTTTATTTTGATTTTGTGAGGCCTTTTTTCTTCAAGCAGCTTATACATGGATTCCCATAAAGAGGATCTGCTTTCAGGTCCACAAGTCATATCTGTAAATAGAGGAAACATCTCTATTCTCACCGATGTAGTAGGTGCATGGTTAACAAGGGATATATGCTTCTTTTATTTCTTCAGAGCGTTAGACATCTTTGGATAATTAGGCATATTCGAGCTAGCCTACAGATAAATGAGAAAGGACAAGCAGAAAGAAGGAACCTTTGTTTATTTTTATACTTATGCACAAGTATAATAGCAATTGAAACGTTTAAACAGATGAGACTTCACATGCTAACAAGATATGAATTGAATGATTCTTACAGTAAAATGATTATGAAGGTATGGGAAACAAAACCGTTGATTTATGACATTAATGGTTAATATGGGTAGTTGTGCCCATATAATCATTTACGAATTTAAAACTATATCCGTTACGTTACTGCATTTCTCATGTGAAAATGCACATTTAATACCAATCATCTTGAGCCTTTCTGCCGATTGCGATATTACAATCGCAATATCGAAAAAAACAAATGAAGTGTGAAACGTTAGTTTGTTGAGAGCGTGATATGAAATGTGCAATGTACTTTATCGCATTGATGAATATGGTCCAGGGAAAAGAATCATTGTACTTGCAGGGATGCGATGCGATAGAATATATCACCTCGGTGAAATATGAGAGGTAACCATAAGACCATTGGGGCAAGATTTGTGAAATTCGATATGCGACGACTTACGTGGCATAAATGAGTCCCACAACTTGCCTTATGGAATTTTAACTCTAAATATGGCTTTTTCTATTTTACAAGCATTTTTTTCTTATATACATCAGATCAAAAACTACTTCAAGTGATTTTTAGGAGTTATATATGCTTTGCTATGGTTTTGTGATTGCGATAAGGTGATTTACCTCTGCTTAAGTACTTTAAAAGCCAAAATTTAAGGTTTCATCCCTTTTTTGATCCCTATTTCTATCAAACGAAATACTCTAAGGGTTTTATTTGTTAACTCTAAAAAATAATAATGGTCCCCATTATTTTCTAAAGTAACCATTGCATAAAATCATGGGTGTTGTTGATTTACACAACAATTGGCGATTCACTGGAAGAACCAGTTATCTCTGAAAAACAATTTCTTAGTATCTTAAATAAGAAAAAATAATTTAAGGAACAAGAACTATTTTCAAAATATTTAAATGAATAAAATTAATGTAAAAAAAAACTCATCTCTATCGTTAATCTTTCATAAACCTTTCATAAATAAATATATTTCTTCCTTGATATCAAGCATTATATAGTTTAAAATATCAAGTAAGTGTCATTCTGTAACTTAGCTTTTTGATTTGCTCCTTTTGTCATAGGTAGAGCCACTGCTGCTAGTAAATATTAGTAGCTCAAGCAAGGTTACCTTTTAACCATCAATGATTCAATATCCCATCGATTTATTACAATTCTTCGAGATAAATCCTTCAAATCGTAAAACTTATTTTTCTTATTTTCTTAAAAATCATTGTCTTTCCTTGATGACCAGAAAGTGACAATGCCATTCACTGGTTATAATTAAATTGAACAAGCTAGCTCATGATGAGACCCCTTGTCTTATGATTTTAATAATCATGAGCTATTACCCTGATTTGGTATGCAATTGTGGTAATGTAATTTAATCATTAACCTATGATCATGGTAAGCAGGCTCGTAATGAGCTCTTATCCTTTTAAGTTTTTATATTTTTGAATTACACTCTAAAAAGGTATTTTGAATGGATGGGGAGAATCATTGACTCCTTAAGAGTTTTGGATGACCATTTAGAGTTAAATATGCTTAGTTACAGAAATTATTTTCTTTGTAAAGATAAAAAATTTCTGATTGATGTTAAAGTAAAAAGAATTTACAAATTTCAAGTTTAAAAAATTTACAATTTTGATGGACAATAATTTCAGGGTTGTATAGTATTCATCTAATTTTCTAGTTTGGTAGTTATTTCCTCAAAAATTTCTCTTCTTCAAAGATAAAAACATAAAATAATTAAGAGGTGTTGTGAAAAACCAAAAGTATGCAATCGAACATTATTTTCCTACGGAAAAATAGAAACGCAAGTATAGTACATTTAGAAAATAATTTTCATCTAAGAAAAGAATTTTTTTAGAATTAGCCCATTAACAACGAGTATATATTTTCTCCCTTGAAGGTCTTGTAACATAAAGGTTGATGGGAAAATTTATTCAATGATTTGAAATGGTGCAAGCCACATTCTTTGGAATTTGGTATGCTTACCTTTTTCCTCATGTGCCTTGTCCCATTTGAGTACGAGATCTCCAACTTGGAAGTTTTTAGGGGAAACCAAATTTGCATCAAATAATCTTTTACTATTCTCTAGTGATGAGCATGAGTCATCCTGTACTTTTCTCTTTCCTCTCCCAATTTAAGGATCTGAGACATTCTTAATTGTAGAGAAGAATAAGATACTTCGTCAATAAATTGAATTAGGGATAATGAGGGAAGAGATAGATTTGAAGGAATCACAATTTATTTCCCATAAACCAGATTAAATGGAGAATTTCCCATGGAGGCTTTTTGAGTAGTCCCATCTGCCCATAGTGAAAATGTTAGAATTATGCCCATTTTTTTATTTTGATCAACAGTTATTTTGATGATTCGTATGAGATTTTTGTTTGTTGATTATGTCAGACCATTCCCTTGGGGATAGTAGTTAGCAGAGTATCTAAGCTTAAAACCTATTTTAAGAGTGAAGCCAACCATACTATTTCCTGAAAAATAAGATGCACTATCAAACATAAGTGCATTGGGTAGGCCAAATATGGTAATAATTTATTGATTAATAAATTCATTAATGGCTTCAGAGTTATCTACCTTTAGTGGATTTTCCTCAACCCACTTAGTAAAATAATCTGTTGCAGTGAGAATATATTTATGTTGCTTGGGTGAGTTAGGAAAAATCTCACCTATGATATCCAATCCCCATTGCTCGAAAGGTTTTTCAATTTTAACTAGTTGCAATGGTAAGGTTGGTTTTCTTTGTCTTCCAGCAATAGTTTGACATGTTTTTCATTTTCTCACATATGCATGAGGATCTTTGAACAGAGTGGGACAGTAATATCCTAAAAGAAGAATCTTATGCATATTGGTGTGTCCACCAAAGTGTCTACTTGCAGGTCCATCATGGAGTTCCTACAAAACCCTCTGTGCTTCAAATTTCTCAAGGAATCTTAGTAGTACAGAGTCATAGTTTTTCCTAAACAAGGCATTTTCTATCAGTTGAAATTGATTAGATTTCAATCTTAAATCTCTTTTTCTTTTATTATTGAGTTTTATTAGCGCATGCCCATTTTTCAAGTAAAATATTAATCAATATACTATGATTTTGAATCGTTTAAGCTTACCTCAGCAATATGTACAATATTACCTAACTCTTCTTCATTTGATATATTGGATGCTCCAGATAGCATTCTGCAGAGACCTTTTCCTCTAATGTTTTTGGCTGGTCTTATCTAAATGTTATATTCCTGCAAAGCAGTTACCCAATTTTCTCTCTTTTCTCCTAGTTCCTTCTAAATAAGTAGTTGCCTTATAGTCGAAAATCGAACTATTACCTTAGTGTGTGTTTTAAGGAGAAAAGGGCTAAATATTTTTAGACATAAAATGCATGTTTTTCCACTTCAGAATAATTTAGCTCAACACCTTGAAGATTTGAAATAAAAAATGAAATGGGTGCTTCGATCTTTTGATCATTTATCTGTGTCAACACAACAACGTAAGATGTGTATGATGAAAAAGTATATAAAATAAAATGTTTTGAAAATTTTGGGGTAGTCAGAGAAGGTGTGTTAACGATAGATTCCTTGATCAAGTCAAAATATTCTCTTTCATCTTGTCCCCATTTGAAAAGGGAATTTTTCTTAATCATCACTTGCAAAGGTAAAACAATTTGAGAAAATTTTAGAACAAATCTCTTGAAAAAATTTATCTGTCCTAAAAAGGATTGCATGGATTTCTTGTTATGGGGATGTGAAAGTTCATAAATTGCCTTAATTCTTTTAGGATCAATACAAATTCCCTTTTTTGAAACGATCTAAAATTTTTCCTTCACTTAAAGAAAAATAATACTTTTTGGGATTCAAAGAAATTCCATATTTCAAACAACGTTCAAGATTTTTCTTAAGATCATAATAGTGGTCATTCATTTTATTGGACTAAATAGTTATATCATGTAGATAGACAACCACATTTTTATTTATCAATCCCCTAAAAGAAATATCCATTGCCCTCTGAAAGGTTGCTCCTACATTAATTTATCCGAAGGGCATTTTCTGATAGGCATAAGTGCCCCATTTTATTCTAAATATAGTCTTTAATATATCTTCAGGATGAACCAAAACTTAATTATAGCCTAAAAATCCATCAAGAAAATACATTAATTCAGAATCAACAACTAATTGTAAAATTTGTTCCATCGGTGGTAATGGGAAATTGTATTTCAAGCAAGCTTTGTTTAAGTTCCTAAAATCAATACAGATATGGATATCACCATTCTTCTTCCTAACAGGAACTGAATTTGAGACCCACTTGGAATGCCTAATAGGAAAGATAATCTTTGCCTTAAGGGTTTGTTGAGTTCACTTTTGATTTGACTTTCAAGATCGGGGTGAATTTTCCTTAGGTTTTCAGTGGATATCATTGGGATAGTATGTTGGATGATTGAAGTATTATAAGTTTTTAGATCTTCATATTTCCATGTGAAGACAATTTTATATTTTTTCAATAAATTTTTGAAGGCTAATGTTTCATTAGAGTAAAGACCAAGTCCTAAGTTGATGTTCTGAGGATTTATATCTCTTCCAAGATTTACCAGTTCAAACCTCAAAGTTGAACTTTGGATTTTAGAATTAGTAACCTTTTTTAATCCATCTTTAAGATCATAAAAATCTTCAAATTTGACCACAAGCTTAGGCATGCCATTTTCTTCAGACTTCTGTTGCAATTGCCTTTCGTGTTCATATTTTCCAACTATTTGATAATCATATGATCCTTCTGATGTAAGAAAAGTGATAACATCATCATCATCATTGAATAATATCCAATTAGTAATATTATTAGGAATAGATGGGCGAAAAATCAATTCTATGGAAAATCTGTCTGGGCCATAATCTTCTGAAGGAATAAGACTGGATCCCATATTAGCTAGAAGGTTTGCACTTGCATCCTAGATTCTTGAAACAAACGAGATATTGAATGCTAAAAAATGAGAGGTAAGAGATTGTACCAATGATTGGTAATTTTTAAGATGACGAGAAATACAATGTATGCTATTTCTTACCTGCTTGAAAATTATTTTAGAATCACCATATACCTTGAGATACTTAACACCAAGATCAATTTGTTTAGTTAAGCCTTGGACCAGTGCCTCATATTCTGCAGTGTTATTTGTGCATTCAAATTCAAGTCTGCATGTTAGCATCATATTTTCTCCTTCTAGATTGATTAATATACAACCAAGTATTGCTCCTTCACTAGATTTTTACCAATCAAAATATAATGTCCAAAATAAAGTATGAATACAAGTTTTATCTATGGTATTTACACACTTGGAAGAATCAGACTGAGAAAAATTTTCAATATGAGAATTAATTGAATTGGTGAGAAATGGAGACTTTTGAGCATTGAAATTCACTAAAAAGGATTCAGTAGAGTAATTGTTGATAATGTTATTAGTAAAGGCCAAGGTTTCATTCTCTCCCTCGAATTCGGTTATTGAGTATTTTAAGTGCTTTTCACAGTTTACTTTGATTTGATTTGGCTTACCATTATGGGGAAGCCACATATGAGACCAATCAGTAGAAAAATAGCCATGAGGATTTTCTGACCAATCTCTACTTAGGATTAGACCATAAAATCAGGAATATTAGCAACTAAGATATCAATTACTTGATGAAATTTTGGATTGGATGCTAATTTGATAAGGCCTGAATTCATTTCCCCTAATACCTTAACTTTTGTTTTGTCTAATTGCGCAATATGTACTGCTGAATTATGAGGAGATATATTCAATTTTAGACAAATAGAATACGACATGATGTTTGATGAGGCTCCAAAGTCAATTAAACAATTATGCATGTTTTTTTTGAACACTTCAAAAGTTAACATGAAAGGTGGAGTATGTGAATTAGATCTGTCACCAATCAAAATAGCATTACTTGCATCAATTTTCTTAGGTGAGTCACATATTCCTTTAGCTACTTTTGAAGTTATAGGAGCATGCAAGGGTGCAACAGGATCTGCATTCAATTATTTGAGAATTTTTTTGTTGTTGTTGTTTCAATTTGCTCAACTCATGTAAAGATATTTGCTTTAATATTCTTCATATATTCCACTATATTATATTCAATAGTATCAGAAACTACTAATGTTTTAGAAGTAGATGGAAGAGTAGAAGAAGTAGGATTTGATTGAGAAGAATAAGTATTTTTATTAACTACTTTATCCTTAACAATAAAGGATGAAGATTTTTTCTTGTGGGGTGACTTAGGTAGGTCGGCAGAATATTTACTTCTAGTATTTATCGGAAGTGCCTCATGTTCATTTTCATCATCAGAGGTTGGAAGGATAAAGTCCCATAGTCCATGAACTTCAACTAGCTCTTCTTCTTGAGATTCTTCTACATATGATATTTTTTCATCTTTATCTGATTCAACATTTGACATTACATTTGGAGGTTGGGAAGCCTGGCTTTTCTTAAAATATCTGAAAGGTTTCTTCAAAGAATATTCAGCTGCTTGTTTCTTTATCTCAACCATATCATTTGACATAGTTCTGAGGACCTTTTGTAATCCTTCAAGATCATAAGGATATTTATATGATTTCTTTTTAGGTTCATCATTAAATGAAACTTTCTTAGTTTTCATATCTTCTTGACCAGTTTTCTTCTCTAAAGCAAGAATTTGTTTTTCAACAAAAATAGCTTCTTTCATATTCTCTACCAATGCAGCTTTATTGGCTCTATCTACAAAAATAGAAATATTAGAAGGATGAGAGGATATGTACCATTTTATTTACACATCTACTCCAGGATCAGATGTGATTGGGATCTTGTTGCGCAATTTATTAAATATGGAATTGAAGTATTTGATCTTTTCCCCTGTGTTTGCTTTTAGATTAGAGAGATCATTGATAAGGGTAGAAGTAGTAAGATCATCCCCAATGTTGTGAAACCAGCTCCAAAAAGAGAAGAAAAGAGATATCAATGCCTTAGAAATAAGCCACTTCGAGGGGGAAACCTCCAATACATTACATGAATGAACAATTCTTGGATGATTCAAATTAAAAAATCTCCTTTCTATATATAGGAGTCCATGGGGCCACAATGTAATCCTAGTGGGGCCACAATTTAATCCTAGCCGACCTAACAATAATAATTTAAGGGCACAATAATAACAATATGGGGGTTACAAAGGTACAATAATAACAATAAGGGACTATACTAGAAATATAGGGACCTAACATGCCCCTCTCCTTCAAAAAAGTGTTGTCCGCAACGCTTGAGTAGCTCTGGGTGCTTATGTATAAAATTCTCATCCTCCCATGTAGAATCTTCAGTGGGTAAGTTCTTCCACTTGATGAGATACTCTGAAATTGATCGATTCCATAGCTGTCGAGTTCTTGTTTCTGTGACCTCTTCAGGTCCTAATATGATTTTTCCTTCCTCATCAAGTTCTAGAAATATTGTTTGGACTGGAATATTTTCACCTATAACCTTATTTAAGCATAAAACATGGAAAATTGGATGCACTCGTGAAGAATCAGGAAGCTCCAATTTGTATGCCATAGTACCAATCTTTTGCAACACCTTGTAAGGACCATAGTAATTTGGCGATAATTTATTATCCTTCTAAGCTTGCTTGAGGGACACTTTTTTGTATGGTTGTAGCCGTAAAAATACCCTGTCTACTACATCAAAACTTCTCTCGCTGTGATGTTGATCTGCCTGTTGTTTCATTCGATTTTGTGCCAAATTCAGGTTGTCCTTTAAGAGTTGGAGAACTTCTTGTTGATGCTTGATGTGATCTTCCACTACTTGAACCTTCGAATTTTCTCTTAAACATGATGTGATGGATGGTGGATGATATCCATAAAGTGCCATAAATGGGGTCATTTTTGCTGCAGTATGGAAGGAAGTGGTATACCACCATTCAGCTAGAGGTAAACACTTGATCCATTATGTTTGTTTATCTGATACAAAACAATGAAGATATCCTGCCCAAAATTTATTTACTATCTCAGTTTGACCATCGGATTGAGGATGATAAGATGAACTATGAGCTAATTGAGTACCCAAACAAGAAAGTAACTTTTTCCAAAAATTTCCAGTAAAAATGGGATCTTTGTCGCTCACAATAACCCTTGGGTTTCCATGTAGCTTTTTAATTATGTCCATAAATGTACTAGGAACTGTACGTGCTTTAAATGGATGAGATAATGCACAAAAGTGTGCATACTTGGTGAGGCTATCAACTACCACCATGATGACACTCTTTCCTTCAGACTTAGGTAAACCAGTGATAAAATCCATTGAAATATCCTCCCAACGTTGACATGGAATGGATAAAGGTTATAGAAGACCCTAGGTCTTAATTGTCTCAACTTTACTCTACTAGAAAACCAAAAATTCTACCACAAACTTTTGAATATCAGATTTAAGGCCATCCCAAAAAAATTATTTCTTCACCCTGTGGTAAGTTTTTAAAAATTCTGAGTGTCCTCCTAAAGGAGAAGTGTGCAATTCCAGAATAATATTTTGTTTTAGTTGGGAATTCTTACAAAGATATAAGCGATCTTTGTACCATAAGGAATCATTTTTCCAACTAAATGTATCGTATGTACTAGGATCTTGCTTCAACTTTTGAATGAGTGTCCAAACTTCTTCGTCCTTCTTCCATTCATCCCTTGCTTCAGTTATCCAATCTGGTTGGATAATAGAAATGGCACAAAGCAATGCTTCCACCTATTCATCCTTTCTTAAGAGTGCATCTGCAACAACATTTAGCTTCCCTTTTTTGTAGATTATTTCAAAGTCATAACCCAACATCTTTGTGACCCATTTTTGCTGCTCTTCCGAAGATAGTCTTTGTTCCAAAAAGTGTTTAAGGCTATCTTGATCAGTTTTTACCTTGAAGTGTCTTCCCATTAGGTAAGGTCTCCATTTCTTTAGTGCATGTAGTATTGCCAACATTTCCTTCTCATAAATAGGTTTCCGTAAATACTTTCCTTTGATTGGACGACTTTCAAAAGTAATGGGTCTTCCTTCTTGCATTAAAACATCACCAATTCCATTTCCTGAGGCATCACATTCCACAATAAAGGTTTTTGTGAAGTCTGGCATAGCTAAGACTGGTGCTAGGCACATTGCCTCTTTACGATGTTCAAAGGCCTTAGTTGCTTTAGGAGTCCATGAAAATGCATCTTTCTTCAATAATGTTGTTAGAGGTGCTACTATTCTCCCATAATTCTTAACAAACTTGTGATAATACCCTGTTAACCCGAGAAATCCTCGCAACTGCTTTATGGTTGTGGGGACTTTCCATTTCTTAATGGCTGTAATTTTGTTAGGGTCTACTTTAACACCCTCGTGAGATACAATATGACCCAGATATTCCACCTCTTGTACTCCAAAGAAACATTTGGATGTTTTTTCATATAATTGTTTCTCCCGCAATAGTTTGAGCACCCTTTCAACATGTTCAACATGATCCTTCCAAGACCTGCTGTAGATTAGTATATCATCAAAAAATACTAGAAAAAATTTTCTAAGGAAGGGTTTGAAAATGGAATTCATCAACCCTTGAAATGTAGAAGGTGTATTGGTAAGGCCAAAAGGCATGATAAAAAATTCATAATGACCTCATGAGTTCAAAATGTTGTTTTCGGAATATCTTCAGTCTTCATTCTAATTTGATGATACCTCGAACGAAGATCCAATTGCAAAATAAATTGCTCCATGTAATTCATCCAATAATTCATCAACTACAGGAATGGGAAATTTATCTTTAATGGTGTGAGCTATTTAGCTCCCTATAATCCGGACACATGCACCATGATCCATCCTTCTTGTGTACCAATACTCATAGAGCAAATAAATAACTTTGATCAGGTTGAATTATACCAGCCTCTAACATTTCTGCAATCATACGTTCAATTTCGCTCTTTTGGACATAAGGATATCTGTAAGGCCTGATGTTTGGAGTAACACTTCTTGGAATCAAATGAATAGCATGATCATGATCACGAATAGGTGGGAGTCCTTTGGGAGTATCAAACACCTTGGAATGATTGTCCAAGACTTTTTGGAGATCTGGAGAAATAGATGATTTTGATGTTGGAACTTCTAGTGACCATAATTGTGCAATTACGCCTCGTTGTTCTTTCTTCAGAAGCTTTGTCATGACATTAGAGCTTATTATCTTTCTTGGCTTCCCTGTGATACCCCGTAATTCGATTTCCTTTCCTTCCGAAAAAAATTTCAAGAAAAGTTCTTGAAAATTAAAAGCTATTGTCCCCAAAGATTGTAACCATTGTATTCCTAGTACAACATCAGCACCCCATAGAATGGAAAGTACTTGGAATATTCAATACATATTCCCCCATGGTTAGCTTGATATTATGGAATTTTATAGAGCAATTTATAGTTCCTCCATTTGCAACCATCACTTGAAATTCTGGTGTTGGGTATAGGAAACAATTCAATTCCTTGGCTACCTTACAATGAATAAAAAATATGGTTACTACCCGAATCAATCAACACTATTACCTTTTTCTTCTTGATATGTCCTTCTATCTTGAGATTTTGAGGAGTGGTAATTCCTGCCAATGCATTACACGATATGTTCGGACTCATTTCTTCCTCTTCTAGGGTTGGTTCTTGGTGTATATCCTCTTCTTGTGAAGATTCTTATTCATTTTCTTCTTCCTTTTCACAATCTATGTAAAATAATTTCTTCTTAGCACACTTATGACCTTTAGTGTATTTGCTATCACAACTGTAGAAAAGCCCTTTGCTCTTTTTTCTTCCAATTTTTGTGGTGTCAACCTTGTAGGTTGTGGAAGTCTAGGAGTAGCAACAATTCCATCTTTATATATGTGAGTGGTAGGCTTTCTGATCGCCATAATTTTACATTCAATTTTTTTGGCCAACCTGAATGCCTTTTCCAATGAATCAGGTTCCCAAACACAAACTTCATGTTGGATGTTATCCTTTAAAGTCCCTATGAAGACATAAATCCTATTTTCCTCTGGAATATCTGTTACCCTTATATTCAATTTTTGGAAGTCCTCAATGTGCTCCACCACTAAACCCTTTTGTTTGAGATTTATCAATTGGCTAAAGAAGGTGTTGCTCTTTGTATCCTCACAATGTGCTATCATTTCATCCGTAAAAATTGACCAAGTGACAATTTTACTACGGGAGCAAAGCCATCGATACCATACAAATGTATTTTGTTCTAAATGTAAAGTTGCAATGCGTACCTTTTGTGTGTTTTGCAAATTATGGAGATCAACATATTTCTCCATCTGAAGTATCCATGTTACAGGATCCTTTCCATCAAACTTCCTCATATCCATTTTTGGAATATGGTGGTTCTTCCCACGAACATTAGATTTTATGAAATCATGATTAACATTTATTTTGTTCTCATCATGATTTTCCTCTACTATCTTTTCACCACTAGGAAGCATTTATTGTATCAACTTTGTCAAACTTTCCATGTATTCTTTTAGATCATTCTTCATGTTTTCCATTTTATATTCCATGCCAGCTTCCATGCCATCTATCTTAGATTCCATTCCATCTATCCTAGATTCCATGCCATTCTTCAAACAATCCATCTTAGATTCCACGCCTTTCTTCAAAACTTCCATGTCATTTTTTGTTGCTCTTTGAGAGAGCGAAATTTGTTGCACTTGCTCTTGTAATTTTGATATGTCATGTTGCCATTCTTTGTCTTCATGAGTCATAGTAGAGATTTCTAAAGGCTTAATGGGTGTAGAATTATTTTTAGGGGCCATTTTAGAATCCAATACTAATATCTATTCTACAATATGCCCTTGGAATCAATTCAACTGGATTCCTCAAACAAGACTTATGAAATTCAGAAAAAAAAATACACACCTTTTACTTGCTTTTGAGGAGCTTGATATTGAAATTGAATTATCTCTATAATTGCGGATCCTAAATATCTAAAATTCAGCCTTGTAGTAGCCCTCTGAAGCTTATTTCAAATGCCATAGGTCTGATCTAATTTGGATTATTCAAGGAAAATTTATGTCCAATCTCCCACAATGACCTAATTTTGGACTGGTTTAGTAGAGCGAACTTGTACGACTTGCCACGTGTCACTGTTTCCTACTTTGGCTCTAAAATTGATAGACCAAAAACTACATTCTATGCTCTTGTGGCTGCTTTTTACAGCATTCCAGTCCGATGCTCAGAGAGAGAGATATGAAGCTTTTCCCACGATCACCTCTTTGAGATGAAATTTAGAAGCCTCAAAAAGCCCTAACTTCCACAGATCATCTCTCTGAAAATGTTGTGAACCAATATCCAAATTTTTTTTACACTATTCGTTAGGTTTGTGGCTTCACAATATAAAAATTTTAGCTTCTAGACCTTTGTAGAAAAAAAATTATTACGAAAATACCACGATGACCTGTTTAGGTTAAATTTAGGAGCCTGCAAAATGAACTAACTTTCATAGCTCATATCTCCGAAAATATTACGAACCAAGCTCTGAAATTTTTTGACGATGTTCCTCAGGATTTTGGCTTTGCACTCTAAAAATTTCAGATTTTGAACCTTCGTAGAAAAAAGGTTATAGCGAACATTCCATGCTGACATGTTTGGAGCAGCGAAACCCTAGAATCTCAAAGCTCTAATACCAAATGTTGTGAAACCAGCTCCAAAAAGAGAAGAAAAGAGATATCAACACCTTAGAAATAAACCACTTCAAGGGGAAACCTCCAATACATTACATGAATGAAAAATTCTTGGATAATTCAAATTACAAAACCTCCTTTCTATATATAGGAGTCCATGGGGCCACAATGTAATCCTAGTGGGGCCACAATGTAATCCTAGCCGACCTAACAATAATTATTTAAGGGCACAATAACAACAACATGAGGGTTACAAGGGTACAATAATAACAATAAGGGGGTTACACTAAGAACAATAAGGGACTATACTGGTAATATAGGGGCCTAACACCCAAATTTATTAATGAATTATTCTTCAAAAATATCCCAACTAGTAATTGTGCCTGATGGTAGTGAGAAATACCATGATCTAGTTGATCCTTGAAAAGAATAAGGAAATAATATAACTACACATTCTTCCTCTATAACTTCATTAATATTTATGGCAAGCATCAAATTATGGAGATGCTCCTCTGCAGGTAATCCATCATCCGAATTATACTTAGGCAACCATCTTTCAGGATGCTTAGGTAAAGGATGAAGAGGACCTAATAATTTGACAGCTCCAGGATTTTGCCAAGGTCTGGTTGCTATTATGTGAAGTGGAGGATTGGGTGGTCCTAAAGGAGGATTTGAAGTAGAAGAAATAGTTCCAGTAGTCGTTGAAGGTGAAGAAGAAACAACTATGTAACTAATACTACCCGAAGTAGCAGTTGTAGACTGAGAAGAAGAAGAAGGAATACTAATCAATGAAGAATTTGTTTGAGAAGATGTGAAAGTGGGAAGAATAACTGATGCTGTTTGAGAGGTAGAAGAGGATTGAATCTCGCTAGTTGATAATTGTGTTTCATAAATTGGATTCTTCCTTCGATGATAATGAAAAGGAAATTCAAAAGGGATTAATACAATATTTTCACTCTTAGATTGAGTTAATACAGTAGTGCCTTCAAAAATTGAAGTGACACTTCCTTATGAGGCTTCAGAAGGTACATGTTTCTCTACTGAAATTGAAATTTCTTCTTATTTATTTATCAATGTATGTACTTCAGGTGATTCTGGAGTATATTTTGAAGAGATTTCTTTACGGACAAAACTAGGAGATTTTTGGGGAGAATGGACAACTTTTGATTTATGAGTAGGGGATTTTGAACCAAGACTAGAAGTTGTGGATTTGGAGGGAGAATGACTCCTCTGATGGTATTTGGTTTTTGGATTAAGTTATGGTTCCATTCATAATCATATGGCCCTCCTTCTAACGGAAAAAATGTTGAGGCCCCGAAAATCGGTGCAACAACATCAAGGAAAACCACCCAGTCAGGGACTTAAAAATTATCTCTTTTCCATTTAGAATGGTGGCCCCAACTAGATTTATGGAACCAATTTCCCAATTTGATATAGTTGGGGTGAATGGACAATTTTATCGCTAAATGGAACTTGATATATGGAAACATAGGCAAGATTGTAGTAAACCATAAATCTATCTATTATGTATCTCGGGATGAAATCTATTCTCTGTGTAATCTACAAAAATAACATTTCAGTGGATGTAAATAAAGATCATATTTTCACTTAGAAATATGAAAACTTTTGAGATAATTTATTTAATTAAAAAATTAATTAAATAAATTGAATAAATATTATATCACAACTCAAAAAATGCATGTATTGCATTTTTTATCAAATGATAACATCATAACATGTTCAGAAGTGAATTAATGTCAAACTGTATTCAAAAAAATATATAAAACAAAAAATCATAAGATAAATAAAATATTTCTCAATTGAAGTTCAAATATAACACATAAGCTAAAAGTACCATGTATATGTTTACTCTCCTCATCTGAGAAATAATACTTGGTCCAGCCTTTTCTATTCAGATTTTTTTTTTAAAAGGCTGGACCAAGAAGTGCAACATCAGTTAAGTCTTATTTTTAAAATTTAAGGATCCCTTCTTCAAATACATGAAGGGGTTTAAATATAAAAATAATAAGTCTTAAAATAGTTATTACAATAAAATTCTGAGGAGGTTTCAAACAACCTTCCTTAAAGTAAGTAAAATTAAAACAAAAATAGAAACTAAAGGGATGATTTGTTTGAGGACAATCTTATTGTTCCCTCTTCCATTGTTCCTTGAGTTGAAGAATTTTAAGCACAGGCTTAACCTCTGGAGGTTGTCTTGGCCTAATTCATAGGTGTCCAGTGAAAACAACATTAGATAGTGGAGGGAGCATGTATGAAGACATATCTGTGAGACAACGCAACATAAGCCACTGGCTGTGAGACTTCACTAAATATCTCCAATATTTTTCCCAATCCAGCTTTTCAATCTTCATAATATGCTCCTCTTTTACCTTTGACACTTCTTTCCACTGTCTTATTAAGTCTTTTACTAAAGGCAGTGCACCAATAGGAGATCTGTCAATAAGATTTGATGTGATAAGATTTTGGCTGACAGTTGCCACAATGCTAGTGGAAATGTCCTTTTCTCTGCAAATTGTTCTTTCTGCATTCTTAAATTGTATATCCCAATCTATGAATAATATTTCTTTATTTGAATCCTTACTTTTGGACAGGTTGGTCTTGTGGCCATCGGTAGAATCCTTCCAGGTGAAAAAATAGGAGACCTTATCATCTATGTCATCAAAAATAATTCTCATGTCCACAACTCGATTCACAAGTGAATCAATCTGTTCACATAATTCAAGATACTTGTTAACTTCTAACAAAATACAACTTGTTGTTGTGCCAATAAAGTGTTTAATCCTAAGGCCTCTTTCCTAAACTCATCAATATTTGGGTTATCTTCTACTTTCTCAATAGAAAGTTGTAATTGGTGAATTAGAGTATCCTTAGAACTAATTTCACTTTTATGTTGAATTTTTAGTTGATCCATGCTCTCTTGGAGTTGTGCGATCTGTACCTGTAACTGCTGACTCACACTTTATTTTTTTTCTCGTAATTCTAGTTCAATTTGGATGATCTTCTCTCCTTTTGTTTCATAAAATGATGAGCTTTTGATTCTCTTTCAATGGTTGTAGAAGCATAATCTCCTGCGAACTGTGATAAGAAACTTATATCCTATGAAGGATTTTCCTTTGTGTATTTTCAAACAATGTCCGTTGACTTATCTTCTTGAATAAGAGTCTGTGATTGCTCTGTTATTATTCTTTTATTCTACCTACTAACAACTGTCTTGTGTTTAGGACTATAAAAAATGTCCAAATTAGGAATCTCTTCAATATTAAGAATAATCTCGGAGTTTGGAAAGGTTAGGATGAATTCTATTCTTTCTATGCTCACTACTTTGTGAGATGGCCCAATAATGAACGAGTCCTGACTTGTAGTAGGAGAAAAATGTACAATTTTCTGTTGTTCAATAGTAATAGCTCTTTTTTCTTCCTAGAGTTTGAGATCAAACTCCTTCCAAACATCCTTTAGATTGTTGGGGAAATCTAGATTATTGTTTTAACTTTAGCAGATTTACCCTGGCCTGTTGTATTAAGGAATTTAGTATCCTTAATTTCTGACTCACTTTATTTCTGAGCTATTGGTTGAGAAACATCGAGCATTTTGAGTGGAATTGTTTCCAGTGTCATATTTCTATATTGCTGAAACTTTAGTAATTGTTGTGGTTGGAGGCGTAAGGTTGCCAATTTTTTAATTGCAGCATAGCTATTGACAGACTCAAATAGGTCGTCAAAATCATCGTCTTTGTGCACAAAATGTCTGATTTTCACTTGTGTTGTGAAATTAGTAGCAACTTAAATTAGATCATACTGCCTATTTGGAATTGTAAAAAAATTCAAACACACAATCTGACCAATCTTTATAGTAGCATGTTTGTAATTATCCAGTCCATAAATGCTGCAACTAATTGGAAAAGAAGTCCATAATGCTTTCTTGGCCTCTTTCATAAACTTGGTTAGGCCATTTCCAATAATTTGATATGCAACTTCTCTCGCGAGAAGCTTGTCAGGAACATACAAGGGTAATACATGTGGTCGAGCTAAGCTCCAAAATACTTGGACATAGGTTAATAAATCTTCACCAAACCATTTCCCTATAGAATAAAAATCGACTTCGGCCTCTTTCAAAAGTCTGGGGGCTTTCTCATTAAAAATAGCTTGAAATGGGGGGTGAATGACTCCATGACATTGTGTAAAAATGATTCTCATATTTAGATTTCCACAAAATACTATGAAATATATGAATAGGTACAGGGTCTTGGGTATTCCATGTCCATCCCATGCTTGGAAAATCTGAGATAAAACATACAACATCCATAATCTAGCCGCTCATATAGAATGCCAGAAAAAATTTAGAAGAGATGAAGCAGTTCTTTCTATATTAGAAAATATAAGTGGAAATATTATTTGATAGAATATTTCCCCAATCCATAACATAAGCATTTTCCGCTTCTTCCATAAGCGGAACCCATTCTACTAAAGATCGGGTTGTGTCCGACTGACCAAAAAGTATAGATATGATAGTAGAGACATAGCAATAGGGACTTGCAAGAGATTCAGTATAATACACACCCTTTTCGTCATTATTGTTCGTGTTAGGATTTCTCCTCCATTACTTTACTGGAATTGATTTGAGTTCATTTTCTTTGGCGAACTGTGCAAGGAATTATTTATCATAAACCTTATCGGGGTCTAGAGTATGGTACATCTGTTTCAGGTCTTCAGCTTTAAAGGAACCAATCATTGTTCCTCTGTTGGTAAGAAATTACCTATACCCGATATTGATATTATCAATAATCCACCTTACCATATCATTATATGGTAATATTTTGGGTTGTGTTTCAATTCAATGTAAAAAAGAATTAGCGACGTCTCCAATTGTAGCTTAGAAATAATTTGGGGCTTCAATCGTTTCCTTTCTTTGGATTTTGCGAGGTTTTTTTGTCTCCAAGCAGCTTATACATGGATTCCCATAAACATGATCCGCTTTCAGGTCCACAAGTAAAATATGTAAACAAAGGCAACATCTTTGTTCTCTCGGATGTAGTAGGCGCAAGGTTGACATGGGCCATATGCTTCTTTTCTTTCTTCAAAGCCTCAGACATCTCTAGAGAATCATGCTTATTCGGGCTAGCTTGCAAATAAATGAGAAAGGATAACCGAATAGAGGTAACCTGTTGTGGATCATCTACATATCCTTTTATTTTCAATTTTTAAAAATATTAAAAAAAAAATTGTTGTAAAAATGTTAAAGTATTGAAATTTTATACTTTAACATAAAAAAACACTTCTGTTGATGTATTAAAGTAAAAATTTTAAACACCTTAAACTTTATGAAAGTGGGTTCCACATTTATGTTTAAACATCGATCATTTCGTTGGGCAGAAAGCGTTGATAGTTTCAATTTTCATCAAAAGGCCCAACCCGCGGGCACAATCAATGTACAAGTTAATTAAATGAGTTCCTCTGCTATTGACTCAGTTGAATGCAAGGACATCATAGATGAACGATGAATATTCATTGCGGGGGCACTAACCAAAATTTTCCTCTGTGCCTTGTGAGCTCCTGCAGTGACGTAGGACGTTGAGTTGTTCACAACTGTCTTCCACATCGGATCAATGACTTGTTGGCACGTCATGTCAACATTAAATTTCGAAGCAACACCACCTATTTCAACAAAATTAGCATAGTTTTTTCAAAATATTTCGTGATTAGTTTTCTCTGAGTCCTGTTTTAAGTTTCCTGTCAACCTAGTAGAAGTGACCAGCTTGTGAGTTATCCTTTATGTTAAATTTCATTCATGGCTAAGCATTCATCCTTGTCGGGTTCAACTAGTTATATCCCTCTCATGGACACTAAGGGGGTCTTCAAGATACTCTTTGTTCCATAATTCATCTTCCATTTTATCAGCAAGTCATCCTAAATGACAAAAACTCCCCTGTTTTCACTGCCATGGTCAAGTCTGGAATACTTTCTGCATGTATCCCAAGAACCCACCTTTTTCCTGAATTTATCTATTGGTTGGTGTCATTCATGTACCCTGGGAAATTCTTTGTTATGAATTGTTAGGGAGAGAATGTGCTGCAAGTGTCTACCCAGCTAATGCGTCAAGCCCTTTTCTATCCTGAGTTAGAGTCATGTGTTCAGTTCTCCGACGATTACCTGGTAACCTATTATGATAATCTTACAGTTGAAGAGTTTAATCTGTTCATATTCTTCTTGAAGCCAAACATGAAGCAATTTCAACCAGACAACAAAGAATTTGCTATGGAGATTTTTGATGCAGAAATTCGACCAGTATTAAGCAACATTACGAAAATTCTGGGCAAAGAAGATGACAATGCAGTGGATAAATCGGTCTTAGGGATGTTTTCCCTGATGATGAAATCAGGAACAATACTAGATATTCCATCATATTGGCAAGAGGCAATTAATTCACAACTAATGAGCCTTTCATTAACAGGTTATTTTAAATTTCCTTCATTAATTGTCTACTTGTTCTTATATCAAAATGTGGAAGAGTTCATGCATCTAGGTCTGAATATTATGGATGTAAACAAGAAAAGGAAATCAGTAGTATTCTAGACATATGTAGTAAGAAGAGAGCAAAATGAAGCATGGTTGTTTGATTTTTCCAGTTATTTCATGTCAATTGCATACAAAATCTTGAATGGAGTTCCTCCACCTTGTTTTTTACCTAAAGCTCAGGAGTATTTACATCTAGGAACAAATCAAAAATTTGGATATTGGTTTGTTTTTGAGGATTGCTTTGAAATTAGGCTATATGGAGCAACTGTTAAGCCTTACATACTTCCAACGTTTGTACCTATGAGGCTATTTGGCTTAGAATTTATTTGACAGAGTCTAAATGTTGATCAAGTTCACTTTGTGCCCATGAAAAAGGGGTATATGTACAAATTACCCATGACTGTAGGCCCTTTCATAGTCAATATGAGACAGGAATTTGAGGAGGTTACTAAAATGTTTGATGAGATGCATATGTTGTTAGGGGAAAGTTGGGCTTATGACCCTCACAGTGTAATTTCAAATAGAAGAATTGAGAATGGATATTCAACTTTCATTCATGAAAGCAGGCCAGATTTGGAGAAGTTAGCAAGTAGAGGTGTGATAAGTTTAGCAGATTCAAACATTCAGACCCCTATCATATCAGAAAAATCAAACAAAAGAGGCAAAGAATCAGTGATTGACTTAGATGACGAGGAGTAGGGGGCTGAAAAGAGAACACAGTTTAATGAAGAATTTACATTTAACCCACCTGGTTTTTCTTTACATTTAGGAGAAGAACAAAATGTTCCTGCTTCACCTAGGAGTCATGAAATCTCTCATGAGGAAGTACCTCTGATCAAACAGATGTTTACACAAATTGAAGAAAGGAATCAAAAGATGAAGGCCAGCATGGAAGCCCAAGCTAATTATCAGGTCACTCTAGATCAAAAAATACTCTTAACTGTCATGGATATTGAAAAAGATCAATTTAGAATTTCCCTATCTCATCCTGTAGACATGTCAATAAGTTCTTCTAAAAATTTCAATACTGTATATGTAACTGTGGATGTGAAGAAGATTCCCCTGATGGATAAAATGAATTTGTATATGCAAACTGGTCAGTTAATTGTAAATGACTTGACCAAGACCAATGAAATGGCAATAAAAACAGAAAATATGTTGGGTAAGGTACTTAAGCAATTGAAGTTAGAGAAATCTAATGAAAGAGATTGAACAATTCATACTGACGAGTTAAAGAAAATCATTGTAAAGATTGGAGTGGACCCAAGTGACAAGATTGTTGTACAGAAATTGATGCAGAGTGCTGAAATAGAAATATCCACATTGAGGAAGAAGCTTAAGTTGCCTACAGGAGAAAATTCTATGGCTACAAAAGTTGCAGAGGTGGAGAATGAGAAGGAGAATCTTTTACAACAATTAATGCAAAAAGATAAAGAAATTGCCAAAATAAATCAAACTGCAATATCATTGCAAAATCATATTGATAACCATAGTTGTACTTTTGTTTTTCCTACAGGTAATGAAGATCCTCAAGCACAGATTGTTCAATTGAATACTGAGTTGTAGATGGTTGAAAGAGATCAGAAAAAGGCTCAAGCAGATCTGGAGACTGCAACAAATATTATTCATATCATAGAGAATGAAGCTGATAAATATAAAACTAATATTCAGAATGCTAATGCTAAGATTAAAAATATCAAAGAAAGACTGAAAGAAAACATTTCATTGATACAAGCCAAAGATATCATTTGGAATGATATCATTTCTGAAATGAAATTAATTTGGAGCTGTTTGAAGATAGTTGCAGAGGAAAAATTCTTATCAAGAAATGTGAAGAACCAATCATGATAGATAAGCAGAAGGTAACTAACAGAGCCATCTGGGCTAAAAGGTTCATTGAATTATTTAATTCTAAAACAGATCAGGAATTAGAAGAGAATGATATTGAAGAAAGGACCTTATATGCAGTAGAAATCAATAAGATGATTGTAAGAAATGATCACAGGAAAGATACAGAAAAGATGCTGATGGAAATTAAATAGGTGGTAAGTCAATTTAATAAGTTATTTGACAAATTAACAAGAATAGGTCTGCCATCATGTTGGGGAGAGGAAGGAAATATTTTTCCATGGGATTCTTATGAGAATTATCTAGTTATGGAAAAAAGCAAAGTTGATAATAGGCATGAAAAAACTTAGGTGCTTAAAGGAGAAACAATGGTCAACTTTCTGCAGAAACATTTCCAGTTACTGTGGTTGGAAAAAACTCTTTTCACATAAGGACCATATTATAATCGAGTTACTGCATTCAGATTGGAGTATCATAATCTAACACATTCGCCTAGGACAAAGATAGAGATATGGAAAAAGTGTAGAGCATGGACAATAGACTTGCCAAATGGGTTTTCAGCATCAAAGAAAGACAAATCTGATGACCAAGGGCATGCAACAACATCATAAGCAATTCCTATAGATTAGGATGTATATTTTTACATTTTATTACTTTTCCAAAGGAAATGTAATTGTAATAAGACATTTTCAAGGCATGTAATAGAAAACCTCTAAAGTCCTAAGTAGTTGTGGTAGTTGGAATTGGTTACAATAGTTCCAAAATGTTTGTTTTGTTGTATTTAATGTAATTTTCTAAAGGAAGGTTCCGAGTTTTGGACCTTCAGATTAATTTTTTGTACTCAGATATTTCAATGATTAATGAATGAGTAAGCAAGTTTCTGGCATATGTTTATGTTGATATGTATCTTAGTTCACATTCCATGTTTTCTTTCTTTGAATAAAACAAAGTGATGAGCAGCATGTCTCTTTTTACCTATGTAATCAAGAGTTAAAATCCTTAATTGGCACTCCTTTGTTTTAACTACTTCTTTCATTAATTCCTCAGAATTTTGAGATGATATATTCTATATGACAACATATCAGTTTGGAATTTCTTCTTTCATTTTATTTTGGTCATTTCATTCAACATTAGCAGATAATAGCATTGTGAGACATACATTGTGTTTGATATCTAAGGGTTTAATTGTAAATACTTGAAGGTGATTAAAACAGAGACAGATATTCTAGTGACATAATCATATAAATGTCTTAAGCATTGATTCCTTATCATAGCTAAGGGATTGTCTCTTAAGGTACAACATTAATTGGCACCGTTGTCGGGGATGCGAAGAAACAAAGTATTTTCCCTAGGTTTATTTTGTATTTCCTTTGGTTGTTCAGAGAGGAGGAAATATTAAGGAGTTGTGTTTTATTTTCTAATTCTGTCTTATAAGAAGCCACATACGAGGTCTGATACCTCTCAGCAGAAGGTTCCTACCCTTTCAAATCTAGAAAAGTTGGTTTCTGAAAAGAGAAAGAAACCAAAAACCCTTTCTACACCTGATACCACATTGCCTGCACCTGGCAGCAGTTCATATACTCTTTCATCCAAGGATATTTCCCGAAAACTCACTTTCTTGAAACAAAAATCCTTGTCTTCATCCATTCATTTCTAGGAACCAAGGTTAGAAGAGCAGTCTTTAGAATTTGTATCGTTTTAATTTACAGAAACTCCAGTCGCCAGTTCTTCTACTTTAGTTTATCAACCCCCTCCTTTATCAGTTGTTTCACCCCATTCATCCATACTTATAACTGGTATACAGATTCACACTACTCAAGGAGCAGTCAATCAGGGCATAAATATGGTAGCCCCTGCTTTCTTGATGAACAGATATGCACCACTAAATCTTCCTCAACCAATGAATGCAATGCCTCAAGAATATCTTAAGTTGCTTCCTAGATTCACTGGTGAAGATGAAATAACTACAGAACAAAAATTGCCTTTGTTTTGCACCTTTGTCGGAAATTTCAATGTAGAACACCTTGATGTGGTAATGAGACTTTTTGTGCAGTATCTAAATGGAGAGGTAAGAAAATGGTTTAAAGGATTACCAAATGGCTCAATTAATTGTTGGGATGAGTTAGAAAGACAATTCATCCAAATATGGGGTGAAAAGAGAGACCATGGTTATTCTTTAACATAGTTTAATGCTATTAAGAAAGAACTAGATGAAAATATGAGTGATTTCATTAAAATATTCAATAAGTTGTACAATAGTTTACCTGCAAAAATGAAACCTCCTCCTATTGAAGCAAGAGTTGTTTTTGCTGGGGCATTTGTATCAGATTTTAGTTTTACTTTGAGGGAAATAAGGTCCCCTACTCTTGAATAGATCCAAACTGATGCCTTGGAAATTGAAGCAAATATGACTATTACTGGGAAGGCCCAAGAAAAACAGTTAGTTCAAGATAAAGGAAAAGCTAAAGAAGAATCCATACAAGATCAAAAGATTGATGACATGACCAAGGTCATTAAAAATCTATCAAAAAAATTAGTAAAGTTGGAATTGGATAACAAGAAACCTACACAACAAAACAGAGGAGTTTTTAATCCCCAATTTAGAAAGAAACCCTTGCAGATTCTGTAGAGGGAAAGAAGAGATTAAGATCAAGTTCAAGCACCCTTATATATAGAAGAAGCTCCTTCACAGTCTACTGATGATGATCAGAAAGGAGATGAAGAGAAAATTTCTATCATGTACATGGAAGATAGTACAAAAGAAGAATGTGAAAAAGAATGTGAAGAAGAATGCAAAGAAGCTGATATTTCATTTGAACAGGAAGAGATGGATGACTATTGTAAACAATTTACTGATTTTATGCAAGCTAAATTACATAAAAAGTATGAATTGAGATCTAAAAAGAGGTTGAGAATTCAGGATGATGAAGAAACACAATCAAAGTCAAGTCCTTCTCCAATGGCGACTCCACAACAGAAAAATTCAATAAAACAATCAAACAAGGGAAAGCAGCCCATGAATCGAGTAGAAGAAAAGGAGAAGCAACAAACTAAGGCTTCCCAAGTCAAATCTAATGACTCTAATATTTTGGAGAATATTGTCACTTTTCCTGAGCAACATGAAAATCTAAACAAAAATCAAGAAGAACCTAAAAAGTTGACAAAACAAATCAAACTTTCAGTTTGTTGAAAGAGCTAGAAAAAGTTAAAATACAAGTACCTCTTCTTGAGTTGGTTAAAACACCGGGTTATAAGAAATAAATTGCAGAATTTATTAATTTATATCAGTTTGATGAGGTGGGTGATATAGTGAATCTGCAAGAAGAAAAGCCAGTGGTTACTTTTGGGCCTCATGTATAAGAGGTAGATTCCTTTGTTCCACCTTTCATATATCATTTCTATTGCATGATTTCATTTTACATAATTCTATGTTAGATTCTGGTGCATCACATAATCTTATGCCACTATCCGTGATGAATGAGCTAAATTTACAAATCACTAAGCCATATAGAGACCTTTATTCCTTTGATTAAAAAAGGGTGAAGTGTGTAGGTCTTATCAAAGACATGGTTGTTTCCTTGGCTCAAATTCCAGCCAAGAGTATTATGATGGATTTTATAGTAGTAGATATTCCGGCCAGATTTGGTATGTTGTTATCTAGATCCTGGGGAGAAAATCTTGGGGGTGTCTTGAAATTGGATTTTACATATGCCATCATTTTAATGGGGAGGAAAGGAGGCTATACAGAGAAACTATATTTCTGAAAACTACAACCAAGAAAGATGCAGGTAATTCCCCCATTTATGGACAAGAGAAAGAAGATCTTCCTGGTTTCATGTTGCATGGAGATGCAAAGTTTGCTGAAGATTCAAAAGAGCAGCTTTCTTCAGCCAATATACACAAGGAGCTACATTCAAATAAAATTTGGAAGTGTTATTTCGATGGTGCCTTTTCTAAAGAGGGCACTGGAGCTGGATTAATATTTATATCTTCTGAAGGTAACCTTTCACCTTTTTATTTTAAACTGGAATTTGAATCTACTAATAATGTGGTTGAGTACGAAGCATTGATTTTAATCCTGCAAACAACCAAAAAAATGGGAATTCAGTCTATTTTTGTTTTTGGTGATTCTGAATTAATAATCAGAAAGATTAAGAATTGGTGTCAAAATAAGCATCCTGAATTAAGGTCCTATAGAAATGAGGTGTGGGATCTAGTTGAAAATTATTTTGAAGCCTTTAATATTCAATTTATTCCAAGAGAAGAAAATAGAATGGCAGATTCATTGGCAGTTGCAGCTAGTACATTTAAACTACCAATTAATCGAAGGTTAAGATATGAAATTGAGTTGAGACATAGGCCTTCAATCCCTGATAATGTAAAGCATTGGTAGGTTTTTGAGGATGATGACCAGATTAATCAATTTTTAACAATGAGAGGAAATTTTGAAGATAGTCAAATTGATTTAGAAGTTTATGGAAGTGATCAAAGTGATATGTCTAAAAACCTGAAGCAAACAATTGGGGATCAGAAGATAATTCAATTGAAAGATAATATTTTGCCCAAAGGTTTGGTGCCTCTTGAGATATTGTTCGATGCTAATGATGTGGCAGACAATCAAAAAAAGGTATCTCAAAATGGAGAAATGGAGGAATGTAATTTAGGAACTCAGCATAAGCCTAAAATAGTCAAGTTGTTTAAAAGAGTTCCTAAGGAATATAAAGAAAGGTATGTAGTTATTTTCAAACAATTCGTGGATGTATTTGCATGGTCATATGAATATTTAAAGACTTATGATATAGATATTATTCAGCACAAAATACTACTGAAAGAGGTAGTCAAGCCACACAGACACAAGCTCAGACAAATTAACCCACTATTACTTGCCCCAATTGAAAAAGAAGTAAAGAAACTTTTGAAAGAAAAAATCATAGTGCCACTCAGATATTCAGATTGGGTTTCCAATATGGTACCAGTCAGGAAGAAAAATTGAGAGATAAGATTATGTGTGGATTTCAGAAATTTAAGCAGAGCTTCTTTAAAAGACAATTATCCTTTGCCAAAGATGGATTTTGTTTTGCAAAAAGTGACTAGAGCTTACAGGTTGTCCATGGTTGATGGTTTTTCTGGATATAATCAGGTAGCTGTGGAGAAGGAAGATCAGAAGAAAACATCTTTCACCACACCCTGGGGAACTTTCATATATGCCAGGATGTCATTCTGCCTCATGAATGCGGGAGCTACTTTTCAAAGTGCAATGGATATTTCTTTTGTGGGTGACAAGTTTGTAGTCATTTATCTTGATGATGTTACTATTTTTTTCAGGTTCTGATGATGAACATTTAGAGAACCTATAGAAAGCTTTCTTGAAGTGCAGAAAATTTGGGTTATCATTGAATCCTAAGAAATCCTTGTTTTCTCTAGAGGAAGGGAAGTTGCTGGGTCATATAGTTTCAAATCAAGGCATGAAAATTGATCCAACAAGAGTTGAGGCTATACAAACAATTCCACTGCCTAGAAGTAAAAAGGATATCCAATGGTTTCTAGGGAAAATTAATTTTCTGAGAAGATTTGTTCCAAATTATGCAGAGATTGTCAGGAAAATAACAAATATGTTGAAAAAGAATGCTGAAGTGGAATGGGACAAGGATGCAAGAGAATCCTTTGGCAGAATTAAAGAATCTCTCCAAGAAGCTCCAGTTTTGATCAGTCTAGATTACTTGAAGCCTTTCCAAATATTCTCATTTGCATCATCATCTACTATTGTTGTTGTGTTATTACAGAAAAATGAAGGAAGTGAGAAACCTATATCTTTTTTCAGTAAATTCCTCAGAGATGAAGAGCTTAAGTATAATATTCTGGAAAATCAAGTATATGCTTTAGTTAAATCATTAAAATATTTCAGGACTTATGTACTTCATCCTAAAATAGTAGCATATGTACCTAATTCTGCAATGAAAGGTGTACTAGTACAGAGTGATGTGGAGGGGAAAAGAGGTAAATGGATTGCTAACATCCAAGAATATGATTTGGACATTAAACCTTCTAAGTTAGTCAAAGGATAGGGACTAGCTAAATTGCTGACAAAATCTAACTTGCTTGCACCTCTAAATGAAGTGGCTCAGGAAAATGATCAGGTTAAGTCAAAGTCAGCAATCAAATACAAATTTTTTTGCTCAAACTGGTATAAAGATATTATTCACTATTTGTGTTTCCTTTCTTGTCCTTCCTCAATCAATAGAGCTAAGTACAGAGCTCTAAAACTTAAAACTCAGCCTTATGTTATAATTCATGCAAAACTGTATTGGAAAGATCCTACTGGTGTCCTGCTGTTATGTTTGACAGAAGAAGAAATAATGGAAGTTATCACAGAATACCATGAATGCTTGTGTGGAGGTCATTATAGCTGGAAAGTAACTGCTCATAATATTCTTAAACCAGGTTTTTATTGGCCTTATTTATTTGCTGATGTATACAGAGTTGTTAGAAGTTGTCAGAAATGCCAATTGTTTACAGAAAATAAAAGGTTAGCTCCTTTACCTCTTCTTCTTGTTTTCATTGAGGAACTATTCAGACAATGGGGATTAGATTTCACTGGGGAAATTAATCCACCATCAAGTGGGTAGTTTAAGTGGATTCTAACTACCACAGATTATTTTACAAAATGGGTAGAGGCAATTCCTACCAAAAAGGCAAATGATTTGGTAGTAATGAAGTTTTTAGAAGAGAATATTTTCAGCAGGTTTGGATGTCCAGTGAATATTGTAGTAGACAATGCTCAGGCGTTCAACTCAGTCAGATTCATAATTTTTTGTCAAAATTATAATGTGATATTGTCTCATTCCACAACATATCACCCACAAGGAAATTGGTTAACTGAATCATCTAACAAAACATTGGTAAAGATCCTGAAGAAAACAATCAATGAAAACCAAAAAAATTGGGACTCAAAACTGATTTTTGCTCTTTCGGCAGTGAGAATGACTACTAGAAGATCCATTGGTAAGTCACCATATGAATTAGTATAATGCACTCAAGATTTGTTTCCCACTCAGTTAGCAAGACTAGTTATTTCTTTTCTTCAAGAAGCTCAGGAAGAACCTAATGCATTGATAAGACGATTGCATAAGGTAATAGAATTGAATGAAAGCATAAATAAATTCAAGTACAATTTGGTCACATATCAGGAAAAAATGAAGTCTATTTTTGACAGGAAGGCAAAGGAGATCATGTTTCAAACTGGAGATCTGGTATTAAGATGGGATACCAGAAGAGAAGAGAAAGGGAAACATCACAATTTTGATCCTTTATGGTATGGACCTTACAAAATCATTGAAGTTAGATCAAATGACACTTTTATGTTGGAAAATATTGATGGAGAAGTAGTGGAGATTCCTGTGAATGGGCAGTATTTGAAACATTATTTTCAATGCTGAAGCAGCAAGTTCATCATTGTATATATTTGATTTTCCCTCATTGTATATTTCTCATCAGGCAATTTTTGACTCCATGCCCAAGGTGAAGGCAATAATCTGCAGGTTCTTAGTGTTTTTTGGAAAAAACACTATCCCCAGGTGGAGCCAGATGTTGTGGATCGTCTGCATATCTTTTTTATTTTCAATTTTTAGAAATATTAAAAAAAAAAAATCAAATTGTTGTAAAAATGTTAAAGTATTGAAATCTTATGCTTTAACACAAAAAAACACTTCTGTTGATGTATTAAAGTAAAAATTTTAAACAATTTAAACTTTATGAAAGTGGGTTCTGCATTTATGTTTAAACATCGATCATTTTGTTGGGTGGAAAGCGTCGATAGTTTCAATTTTCATCAAAAGGCCCAACCCGCGGGCACAATCAACGCACAAGTTAATTAAATGAGTGCCTCCATAGTTGACTCGGTTGACTGCGAGGACATCATAGATGAATGGTGAAGATTCATTGCAGGGGCACCAACCAAAATTTTCCTTCGTAACTTGTGAGCCCCCGCAGTGACGTAGGACACTGAGTTGTTCACAGTTGTCTTCCACATCGAATCAACGGCTTGTTGGCGCATCATGTCAGCATTAAATTTCAAAGCCGCGCCACCTATTTAAACAAAATTAGCATTTTTTTTTCAAGATCTTTCCTGATTAGTTTGCTCTAAGTCCTGTTTTAAGTTTCCTGTCAACCTAGTAGAAGTGACCACCTTGTGAGTTATCCTTTATGTTAAATTTCAGTCATGGATAAGCATTCATCCTTGTCAAGTTCAACTAGTCATATCCCTCCATGGACACTGATGGGGGTATTCAAGATACTGTTTGTTCCATAATTCATCTTCCATTTTATCAACAAGTCATCCTAAATGACAAAACCTCCCCTGTTTTCACTGCCATGGTCAAGTCTGGAATACTTTCTACATGTATCCCAAGAACACACCTTTTTCCTGAATTTATCTATTGGTTGGTGCCAGTCATGTACCCTGGGAAATGCTTTGTTATGAATTGTCAGGGAGATAATGTGTTGCAAGTGTCTACCTAGATAATCCGTTAAGCCCTTTGATATCCTGAGTCAGAGTCATGTGTTCAGTTCTCCGACGATTCCCTGGTAACATATTATGATAATATTGCAGGTGACGAGTTTAATCAGTTCATATTCTTCTTGAAGCCAAACATGAAGCAATTTCAGCCAGACAACAAAGAATTTGTTATGAAGATTTTTGATGCAGAAATTTGACCAGTATTAAGCAGCATTGCGAAAATTCTGGGCAAAGAAGATAACAATGCAGTGGATAAATCAGTCTTAGGGATGTTTTCCCTGATGATGAAATCAGGAACAGTACTAGATATTCCATCATATTGGCAGGAGGCAGTTAATTCACAACTGATGAGCCTTTCATTAACAGGTTATTTTAAATTTCCTTCATTAATTTTCTACTTGTTCTTATATCAAAATGTGGAAGAGTTCATGCATTTAGGTCTGAATATTATGGATGTAAACAAGAAAAAGAAATCAGTAGTGTTCTGGAAATATGTAGTAAGAAGAGAGAAAAATGAAGCAAGGTTGTTTGATTTCGCCAGTTATTTCATGTCAATTGCATACAAAATCTTGAATGGAGTTCCTCCACCTTGTTTTTTACCTAAAGCTCAGGAGTAATTACATCTAGGAACAAATAAAAAATTTGGAGATTGGTTTGTTTTTGAGGATTACTCTGAAATTAGGCTATATGGAGCAAGTGTTGAGCCTTACGGACTTCCAACGTTTGTACCTTCATCTATCCTTCATCTATCCTTGGGGAACCTTTTCCTATAAGAAGCTCCCTTTTGGTTTGAAAAATGTTGGGGATACCTTCAAAAGGGATATGTCCTATCCTTTTCATGATATTAATAAGATAGTTCATCCATATCTTGACGACCTTCCAGCTCATTCCATGAAACATCAAGATCCCCCTAAACATATTATAGAGATCTTCCTTCGTTGACAACACTATAGCATATGATTGAATCCTCATAAATCTGTCTTTTGCATTGAATCAGGTTGTCTCTTGGGTTTTGTGGTTTCTAAATAAAGCATCTGGATTTAGCTTCTCAAATTTGAGGCAATCATCAATCTGCTTCCTCCCTCCTCCTTACTTCAGCTGCAAAGCTTGCAGGGGAAAGCCAATTTTCTCTATCAATTCATCCCAAATTATGCAGAGCTTACTAAAGGATTTACCTATCTGTTAAAAAACGGAGTCCCATTCATTTGGGATGAGATTACTCATAATTATTTTGATGTTTTAAGGAAAATCCTTGTCAGTTCTCCTTTATTGCATCCTCCTGATTATCATCGTGATTATTTCGTCTATATGGCTGCCACAGACAACACTATTGGTATGGTGTTATTTTAGGATGACGATGATGGTCATGAAAATTTTCTTACTACATGAACCAAAATCTCTTCGATGCTGAGACTTGCTATCCTCACGTAGAAAAACGCACCTTAGCTGATGTTCATTTTGTTCAGTGCTTCCACCATTATATTCTCCTGCGTAATATTATTGTGATTTCTGAATGTAACCCCATGAATTACATTATTACTTATCAGTTAATTGGGGGAAAATAATCCAAATGGATTTTCATTCTCAAGGAGTTTGAATTAGATTTTTCTACAACTAATTCTAATAAATCACTCATCTTTGATGAATTGATCTGATTGTCCAATTGTAGTTGATCCTACCCCCTTTGATGAGTCAATTATCGATGAATTTCTCTTTCTCATTAGTACTCTTAATCCATGCTATGGAGATGTCATTTTTTATCTCTATACCTAAACATTTCGACCAGAGCTGTCTCACTCTAAGAGATGATGAATTCATTACCAGTCTCAACCATATCAGATCATTGGAGATACTTTGTATTGGAATGGTGTCGATTTTGTCCTTTGTCGATGCTTAACTCTTGAGGAAGCTGAGAAAGTCCTTAATGACTGCCACTATGGGGCTTGTGGTGGTCATATGTTCGGTTATGCTACCGCTCAGAAAACCCTTCGAGGAGGATATTTTTGAATATCTATTTTCAATGATTGCATTCTCGTTGTTCATAAATTCCAGGATTTTCAAATTTATTCTCGAAAAGAACACACCCCACTGATATGAAAATGAATTATGGTTATTTCTATGCTAGTTTCATTTCAGATATAAACTTTTCTCTGCTTTTTTTTACTTATCCTTCATGGGTTTGTTTATGAGCATGTGATTATCAAACAATCTCTTTAGTGAAATTATGAGTTTGTCATAAGCTTAGAAAAAGCATAATTTTAAATGATAGAATAGAAGAAATATAAAACACAACAAATAGACATAACAAATCTTATCACAAAGAATTTTGATAAAGGAGTTCACCCCTCTCCTCGGCTACATCTCCTTGGTCCAACTTCATAGTGTGACCTTTGTATTAGCTTCAAGTGTGCTCAATTTTTTTTTACAAGCTTCAAAATCTCTTGGAACCTGTTCCAATGAGTTTAAAACATCATAATATCCCCAAAATGACTATTTTTTTGTTGAATTTGGACTCTAGATGCTCTGGCAATGACCCCAACACTTGGTGGCCCCGGCCTTCAAAAATATTCAAATGAAAAATAAACTCTTGAGATGGCCTTTTATGCCTCTGCAACCTACTTCATTGAGTTCCCATCATGCCAATTATCCTAGAATGACTTTTATTGAGCTCAGTTTGGTCGAAAATTGAGTAATTTAAGACCAAAACCAACTTTGCCCCAATTTCTCCTCCAAAACTGGAGAAACTGCCAGTTAGTTTTCTAAATTTGGCATTCCTGCCAAGTTTGGCACTGCCTCCGAAATCTCCACCAGTTTAATTATCGAGATTAATTTGTTTAATGGAGGATTAACAGGTAGATAAACTTTTTTATGTTTAAGCATGTATTAAGAGATATTGCTGTATTAATTTGACTAATCCACATTTAAAAATAATTAAACTACACTTATCAACTTCCTGCTAGTTTATTTGGCATAGCCCTCATTCTTCGGTGTGCGATCACGTGGGGAGGGGGCTGGCCCCCTCAAACCCCCAAATGGTCAGCAGAAAAAATTTAAATTAATGGGGAAGATGTATGGGGTAAGGAACACCCTGTAGTAGTGATCGTAGAATGTGAAGATTGTAGACAGGAGGTCAGGGGTTCAAGCCCCGATTCCGCCATATAATTTTACATGGCACCATAATAGTAACTCCTCCACCATAGTTGTCGACACTGCAAAGTTTAACTAAGCTCCAATTTTATGTAGCAACTCCTCCAAATATGGTAAAGACCGCCGAAATGTGGGTTTCAACTTTAGGATATAATATATATTGAAGTATATGTGTGTGTGTGTGTGTGTGTGATATATATATGTTAATATGCCCCTTGTAACCCAATGTCAAACACTACCATAACCAATAATTCAACCCCCATAGGTTAGGAGGTGGCCCACTAGAGAGGACACGTGGCGCCCTCTTGTTGGGTTTCACTCCAACCCCTTAAAAAAATTCAAATTACAACTTAGGAAGAATTGGAGGTCATTGGGAAATTTCTCTCTTCACTTAACCCATATGGAGAATCTAAAGACGACACTTGTCATAGTGTCACTGCTGCAATTTGGAGAATATTCCCTGCAATGCTGACTATACCTGCGACATCATCATTGTACCTGTTCTGCTCCTTTTTTTTCCTATTTTGGAAAATGAACAACGGACGATAACTTAGTCATACAAACTCAGATTTTGATGAAAAAAGTTGTGCCGAAATCCTAGCGAAAAACTCTATCCGGTTGTTCAGGTTTGAAATAATTTTGAAAACTTTTAATTTTTAGCTAATTTTAGGCCATGATCCAAATTATGATCACACCTTCCCACTGACAGGCTTTTGGATCCACAAAAGCTGATAATTATCTTCTTGAGCTTCAACACTCTTTTTATTTCAAGTTATATCAACTAATTTTACTTGACAAGTCTTACTTGACAATTATCTTGAAATTCCTTGCATCACAACTGGCTATGTCTCTCAACCACTACTCTATGGCTGTTGCTACCCAATTCAACATTGTTGACTGTTGTTGACTGATACATACCCTGTTGTACCAAATCAATCTCTATGTGCTTGGAAAAATGTTATCCTTCCCACTGAGAATGAAGTCCCTCTTGCAACAACGACATAGAAGCTTCTTCTTGGAAATGCTCTTATCCAAATTAAACTTGCAATATGAGTGAACCCTTGGTGTCAACAAAAGAAACCAGCTTGTTCTGCAATGGCTACAAAACACTTTGCATCTCATCCACTTCTCACTAAACGGACATCAAACTTCCTATGACATCTTGTCACAAGAACACACAATCAATCTTGAAAAGAAAACATTATGCACGAATTGAAATGATGACCACCTCAATTTTTCTCCTTCAAAGCAATGATTGTCACGTCATGTAACATCAAGTACATGGCGATCTTCTTGCACATTGGTGTCTCCAATATTGACTCAAAATCGACAAACACCATTGACTAAATCATAATTCGATCAACATAATCGACAAAAAGCATGTGACATCAACAACACAAGTTGACGTGAAATGTGCAACATAATCAACATAAATCGATATGAAATGTGTGCAACAAAATCAACATAAATCGATATGAAATGTATGCGACACAATTGACATAAATCGATAAACTTATGTGTAGCACAGTCGACATAAATCGATATGAAATGGGTGTGAGATAATTGACGCCAGTCGATAAACATATGTACAACATTATCGACATAAATCAATATGAAATGTGTGCGACACAATCGACAAACATATGTGGAGTAAAATCGACACAAGTCGACATTCCAAGATACATATTGACAACACTCATGCATGTATCTATTTACAATGAACTTATCACAAGTCCTCTATTTACACATACAAAATCACATGCATATGTACACTCTTCAACTCTCTCTTTCAAGTACAAGCAAGTACATAAACCCAAAACATGTGGGTGATCATAAGAGCTGAACTAAATGATAAATTTCTGCAACATAAATGAGTCACATATCCATATTTTACACCATCTTGGCATAATGTTTCAACAAATAGAAATGCCTTCAACTGAACAACATTCACATGCAATCTTGCATCATACAAGTTGTGATAATCTGCTGCAACTTGTCATACTTTCAACAGAAATTTATGCATACATATGGCTGAAATTTGCATCTATGTACAAAGGAAATGCATGCCTTACTTGGTCAAGAAATTGAGCCATTTATTACCAATCCACTTCAATGGCGATTTTTCCTATTGAACATCCTCTTCTTGTGAATCATCTTGACTCACATCGATGATGGAATCTCCTATTCCATTCTCGTCAGTATTTTTATCCACTTGCTTCAAATTCTTTGCATGACTTCTTGGATACAATGTCCAACATTAGGCAATGAGATGTCCCTTCCTCTGACAATAAGTGAAAATATTTTGCATCTTCTATTCAAGTTGCCTTTCCCTTGACTGTTTCACGTATGCTATCATTCTCTTCCAGCATCTTGAAACTTGATGGTTATACAAACCACAATATGAACACCAACTTTTTCTCCCATTCATGCATGCAGATTTGTCATGCTTAACATAATCATAAAAAACATGATTATACGAAGAATTATACCTTGAATGATTCTTTGAATGTTCACCTTTATCACCTTCTTGAGAAGATGAACTTGAAGAGGTTCCATCTCTCTTTTGAATACCAACAACAATGTTCATGTCCTTAGAGCTATCACAACTCTCTTTCTCGCCATAAGTTGCAGGTCTACAAGCATCTTGCTACAACATGGGATTCAAACAATTGCATTCATCTTGAATACAAAATTTGCATCATTGCAAGTTTGAACCTACAACAAAAGTCCTTCTTGGAACTATTTCAAGTTCCTTCATGGCTTTAGAACTTTCTCCATAAAATTTTCAATAGCCAAGACCCAAATACTTAGGCCTTTCCTCAACCATAATTGGCTCAACTGTGCCTTTTTCATGTTTTCCTGATCCTTTGCCTTCATAGCCCATTTTCATCATCAATTTGCACCCTATTCCTCTAGTTTTTTTTTCAAAATAACCTGTACATTTATCTTGAGAGGAAATTGAAGACAAACTTGAATTATTTACCTCTTCTTCAAGCACATGCTTGGTTAAGGCTTCTTTGGGATCATGGAGTTGAATCTCCATCTCATACATCTTTTGAAAAAGTTCTTGCTTCTATTTCTTCATAGAAACCAATTTCTCTTGAAGTTTAGTGTTCTCCCACATATCTTCATATAGATGTTGCTACATCTCTTTCATGATGTATAAGTCCTTCTTCATCTCTTTATCAAAGAGTCTTGCAAAGTAGGATGGTTTAGAATCATAACTTAACGAATTTTCCATCACAATGTAATGAATTAAAGAGCTTCACAACAATTTACAAAGCTTCATGCCCTGACATTTTGGCTGTAGATTCAAGCTCAATCTTTGAAGCTTGTATCTCTTCAATCACTTTAGCCTCTTATGCAAATAATTCCTCTTGTACTTCAAGTGTTTCCTTGACTAGTCCTTTCAGTAAGGATGATGCCTTCTCAACCTTCTTCCTTCTTGTCTTAACTTGAGGACTAGCTATTAGTAGCTTCCCTTCTCCTTTAGAAATCTCAACCTTGTAAGCATCAATAATTTTTCACTATTAAAACCATTCAAGTAAAACAAGAAAGCAACCTTGTGCTTTGATACCAACTTGATCTGAAAATGAATGCTAGTTATTGCTATGCTAGTTTCATTTCAGATATAAAATTTTCTTTGCTTTGTTTTACTTATCCTTCATGGGTTTGTTTATGAGCATGTGATTGTCAAACAATGTCTTTAGTGAAATTATGAGTTTGTCAGAAGCTTTAAAAGAAGCATATTTTTAAATGAAAGAATAGAAGCAATATAAAACAAAGCAAACACACATAACCGAGCTTAACACAAAGAATTTTGATAAAGGAGTTCACCCCTCTCCTGGGCTACATCTCCTTGTTCTAGCTTCATAGTGTGACCTTTGTATTAGCTTCAAGTGTGCTCAAATTGATGTTACAAGCTTCAAAACCTCTTGGAACCTATTCCAATGATCTTAAAACATCATAATCTCCCCAAAATGACTATTTTTTTACTGAATTTGGACTCTGGATGATCTGGCAATGACCCCAACACGTAGTGGCCCTGACCTTAAAAAATATTCAAATGCACAAAAACACTTGTAGATGGAATTTTCTCCATCTAAAACCTGATTAATTGAGTTCCCAGCATGCCAATTATCCTAGAATGACTTTTACTGAGCTTAGTTTGGTAAAAAATTGAGTGATTTATGACCAAAACCAACTTTGCCCCAATTTCTCCTCCAAAACTAGAGAAACTGCCAGTTAGTTTTCTAAATTTGGTGTTCCCACCAAGTTTGGTGCTGGCTACAAAATCTCCACCAGTTTAATTTTCGGGATTAATTAGGGTAATGCAGGATTAATGGGCAGATAAACTTGTTTATTTTTAAGCGTGTATTAAGCACTAATGCTAGATTAACTTAACTAATCCGCATTTAAAACTAATTAAACCACACTTACAACTTCCCGTCAGTTTATTTGGCATAGTCCTCAGTCTTTGATAAGCAGTCACGTGGGGAGGGGGCTAGCTCCCTCTAACCCCAAAATGGTTCACAGTTAAACTTTAAATTAATGTGAAGGATGTATGGGGTAAGGAACACCCTATAGTAGAGATGGTAGAGCGCACGGATCATAGGCGGGAGGTCAGGGGTTCGAGCCTCGACTCCGCCATATAATTTTACACGGCACCATAACAGTAACTCCTCCACCATAGTTATTGACACTTCCAAGTTTAACTCTGCTCCAAGTTTAGGTAGCGCCTCCTCCAAAGATGGTAAAGACTGCCTAAATGTGGGTTTCAACTTTAGGATATATATATATATGTGTGTGTGTGTGTGTGTGTGTGTGTGTGTGTGCGTGTGTCTCATATATATATGTTAATATTCCCCTTGTAACACAATGTTAAACAATACTATAACCAATAATTTGACCCCCATAGGTTAGGGGGTGGCTCGCTAGAGAGGACACATGGCACCCTCTGGTTGGGTTTCACTCTAACCCCTTAAAAAATTTCAAATTCCAACTTAGGAAGAATTGGAGGTCATTAGGCAATTTCTCTCTCCACTTAACCCATCTGGCGAATCTGAAGACGACACTTGTCACATGTCACTGGCTGCAATCTGGAGAATATTCCTGTAATGTTGATTGTACCTGCCACATCAGCACTGTACATGTTCTGCTCCTTTAAGTTTGGAAAAATAACAATAGTCGATAACTCAGTCATACGAACTCGGATTTTGATGAAACGAGTTGCGCCAGAATCCTGGTGATGAACACTATCAGGTCATTCAATTTTGAAGAAATTTCGAGTACTTTGAAATTTTAGCTAATTTTAGGCCCTAATCCAATTTTTGATCAGTCTGAGGGAGTAAGAAGAGAAATTCATGGCCACGCCGACCAATGTGGATCTCCTAGCGAAGCATGAAGAAACAACAACACATGCCAAGATCTTCATAATGGATGGAGTCAAAGGTCATTTGGTTCCACACATAGCCGATAATAAGATGGCTCATGAGATGTGGGTGGCTCTAACCACACTATATGAAGGAAGATTCATCCAGAGAAAGATACTTCTGGAGAACCAATTGAGGTTATTCATGATGTCCAAGAGGGAGGAGATTGAGCCTTCTCTTTCTAGACTTCAAGTAATCCGGGTTTAGCTGACTGCATGGGGGTGAAGGTGGAGGACGATGTAATGGTGAGGGTGGCTCTAAATGATGTCATAGAGGATTGGAAAATTGTGTCCAAAGTATCTTGGGTAGAGCGGACATTCCCAACTGGGACAGTATGTGGGCGATCCTCCAATAGGAAGAAATTTGTCAAATCACCAAGAGACAGATCAACACCGGTTCGAGCAGAGTAAAGAAGGAAGAAGATGAAGATGCAACCTTGGCATCAAAGAGGCAGCAAGGGAGAAAGAAGCGTGATATATCAAATATCATGTTTCCAGTGAGGCGAACTAGGACATTTCGCTAGCAATTGTCCTTAGAAGAAGAGGGAAAAGGAAGCTTCTACCTCCAAGGCTGTTGTGGCGGACGATGGCTCAGAAGATGACGTGGCCATGAGTGCTCATGAACCACAAAAGTGGGGTGACATGGATATGTAGAGTACCTACAGAGTAGAGGCAATATCCTTGAGTAGCCCAAATATTGGATCACATCCATGCTATGGGAGCCTTAAGATAGTACCGAGACAAGTGGAGCAGTGGGTGCAGAAGATCACAGATAGAGCAGAGGTAGAGCTGGAAGCTAAAGGGAGCAGCACAGTGCAGATGCAACAAAAATGTAGCAGTAGTAGCACAGGGTATGATGTGACTTCAGCAGCGCAGAGCAGGGCTACTTATGCAGAGCAGAGCTGCAACAACGTAGAGGCTTCAGGAGGACAACATAGTGTAGAAACAACATAGGGGACTTCAACACAGGGGCTAATGTGACTTCAACAATTTAGAGGAGGCCTGCTTATGCAATGTAGAGCTGTGGTTGTGTAGCTATCTCGAGATTAAAACATACATCAATAACCTATGGAGCTTTAGTGATGAGGATGCAGCCAAACTGACTCGTCTGCCAAATATTAGGCATGGGTTTTCAATTGTTTCTCTCAGAAACTAAGTTGAAGTGTAGCAGATGGCAGCATGATACAACAGATTGAGAGGGAGCTGCATTATAGATGTGGTTGTGGCGGTGGCAACATCATGGGAATTAGTACGAGAGAGTAGCAGAAACATAGTGATGAAGGGCAGTAGGTCAAGCATCAGCGTATAGACCCACACCAGAGATCAATGCAGAACTCTAGGGTGAAGTGTTGTGCTAAAGCACATTCCTCGCTAAGAGGGAGTGTTGATATTTTTGAGTGTTTTGGGTAACATCAGATGTGCTCTAGCTCCCAAAATTTGTGGAGGGACTAGAGTACATGATATCTCCAAGACCCAGAAAGGGATTTGGGAAATTCCATCATGTTTAAGAGAAAATTAATTAATTAATCTTTTTAATTAAGGACCCTAAGTCTAACAAAGGAAAATTAAAAGATTAAAGGTAATTAATTTAAACATGTGATGGAAATGACTTAAGTCACACTGATCAAGCTTTCTTTTAATCTTAACCATCGATTCAAGGTTAGATCACAACTGTTGGTTTCCCAACAAGAAAAGTATAAAGGAAAGGCTTGGGGTCAGTTGGAAAACACACACAGTGGTAGAGCACTGAGACTAAACTGGAATTCTAGGGCGTGGTTTGCTAAGAATTTCTAGAAGTGTCTCAACAGTAGTGAGGGGTAGTATTGGCGAGAGAGATGATATGATCTCAGTCCAAGAGTCATCAAGAGGCAAAGAAGTAGCAGACATAGAAGCGCAAAGGGCTTCAAGTGCTACGAGACCCAAAAATCGCAGTGCAGAGGCAACAGGAGGCCAGCAAGGCTGACGCAGGCCCAAGCAGGGCAGTGTAAGGGTAGCGTAACCTTGCATGGGATGACATAGTCCCTTCCTGAGCAGCATAGGGGAAATCACAACCTACTAGCGCTGACACAGAGGGCTTCAGAGCAGCGCTAGGGTTTCGGAACACTGAAAAGCGTCGAGTTCTGTAAATCCCATTTGAGGGTGTGAATCAGTCCATTTTTCCGTCTCGAGAATAAAGGTATTGTTGTAGATTTTGTATTTCTCTATTGGGTTAATCAGTGAGGTGCCCAAATTTGTTGTACTTAGAATCTACTTAATAATAAAAACCCTCTAGCACCCATAAGACTGGTTTCCCGCATTGGGGTTTTCCAGGGACAGTTGTCCATAAAATCCTGTGTGTCACTTTATCATTGTGCATGTATTTAGTTTAGATCTATGTCTGTGTAGACTATTAATGTGTTTACTTCTATGTTAATGTTGAATATTTCAAATTAATAACTTGTTTAAGTAGGAGAAGTATAACCAGATTTAACTGTAGGGTTTCTGCATAAGTAATATTTAGAAATTTTCACACTGACCACCCATGTTTGGGAGATGCATATGAGATTACAGAGGTACAACAAGAGGATATTCCTTCTTTATTTTAGGTTAAGGGCTCTTCCTTGGATGATTCCATGGGTTCATACGAGGATGATGAGTCACCCTACGAAATACATTCAAGATGATGAATCACCTGTGATGATTAAATGTGAGCAACATATAGTGGAGCATGAGTCAACTGAGGAGGGTGATGTGCACAGTATGCATGTTGAGATTTTTGTAGAGGGGTGGTGGAGGGCTTGTTGGAGGATTACATTGAGCCCATGATGGAGGAGGTTGAGAAACCACCCTTGGGGTAAGCCATTGATGAAGAGCTGGAATATGTATAGACTACTAGCATGGTGGCAGTATTTACAAACACTTGTCCTCGGGAGGTGTTGGAGTTGGGCATGGAAACTTTACATAGGATTAGTGGGTTGGAGGAGCATGGAGTTTCCTATCAGGCGAGGGAGACAATAGTGCATCCATATTTGGGTCTACCCATTTATGAGTTGCAAGTAGATGTAGTGGTGGCCAACAGAGCTACAACATTTTTCGGCAAAAACCCTCTCTAGGAGTACATAGAAAGGGATTGCATCACAACTTGCCCACTTTGGTCCATTATAGGGAGAGGGGCAATATTTCATGGACAAATTTTGCTAATAGACCAGGAAAAACATCGAGAGTTGAGCATGGACCGATATCATCATAGTAGACTTATCTATTGCACATGTTTCCATACAGTAGATTGGAAAGATATCATGAGTTGGTACCCTATTGATGGTACGATATTCTTAGTCAGGGGCATAACATAGCACGGATCCTCAGACATGACGTGTACTACAGGTTTCAGTTGGTAGTGGGATAAAGATCGACAACTCTTCAACATTCTGTCCTAGCATTAGGAGAGTAGGATTAGCATTGGATTGAGTAAGGGATTGGACTGGAGTGGGGTGATGAGTTGGTACGTAGTCAATGGGCCAACATTTTTAGCCAGAGTTATAGCACAGTAGGATATGTAGAGCATTGATGCTTGTCCTTGTTGGAATTGGGATCTAGGAGGATTTTTGATGACATGTTTAGTCAGAGATTGGTCTAGGATCTAGGCATTGAGGGGTCTATTCTTGGTGGGTTGACACAGAGGCATAACATCACTTGAAATTTTATATGCGATCTAGGCATTGGGTCACAGATTCATCGGGCAAACAGACTGGTCCACATAATTTTATTTCTTGAGGGAAAGCAATCTTGCGGCAAAGGATTTCTAAATTTCAAATTTCTGGTATTCGTTATGACATGGTTAGGATGGAATTTCAGAATTTTGGGTAGAAAGGTCACAGGTGCACGTTGGCGTCATCAGCATGCCCTAGGGGATTAGGGAGGGGTTTTGAGGAGTTCTTATGAGATTTGATGGCATTCGCTTGGTATATTCCACCATCTACACAGTTTTCCTTTTGATTTTATTGCATTACGAAAACTTTCATAAAATTGAGATATTAATGGGCATAACTCAATTAATTACACCTAAGGTGGCATTTCAGGAGGAATTCTTGGCAGAACGCCCTAGTGTAATAGCTCGTTGGAACGACAATGAGAAGATATATAGGATGGGATGGATAGGAGAGATTTTTAGTGACCTGAGGAGGCATGGTGTCCAATTGACCGTTTTCCCAAAAAGAATATTAAAATTAAGGGAAATGTGCTCAATGATTAAAACAATAATAACATAGGAGCATCTAGAGGAGTCCATCTGATCTATAAAAATAGGAGGAAGGGCCATTAGAGAACATCTTGGATTTGGTATTGCTTCTTGTATGTGAGGTTGAGAACTTAGTTCTCTACTCCATTGGTAGCCCCAGGACGGAAACCCTTGGGTGATTTAGAGAGATTGGGTGAACACCTTTCTCCCCTTAATGAATTCATCCATAATTCACAGGAGAGCTTAGCAATGGAATTTTAGTTCATTTTTTCTGGAGGGCCTATGCAGCATTGCAGCAGATCCTTGAGGCCAGTTCTATCTTAGCTATATCATAAGCCCAATAAAATAGCCATAAATATTATAATTGCTAATATAAAAGAACATAAAGGTGGGAACACCTTAGAAATAGTAAAAGAACTAAAAAATAAGCCACGAATTGAAACAACTTATCTGGTAGAAGAAAAAGGTTGCTAAAGATACTCGAGCATAAAGATGCATTGATCTATGTTAGGATTTGTGGTGACCATACATTTACCATACTAAGTAAATATCCAAGCCTAAAAGGGATGGGAAACTTTATAAATGAGGACATCATCTTAGCAAACCAAGTTGATTTAAGAAAAGAAGCTCAAAAGGTAAATGAAGCCAAAAACAAATGAAAATGGGTAATCAATAGAAATAGGAAAGCTATTTTGTAATAATATTGTTTCCAGATCCATCGCATTGGGTGGGTTTTCTTCTTCATCGATGTTTCAAACCAGCTACCAAGGTTCATCATCAAGATAAGATTGATCCGAAAACAATATTATTACAAAATAGAGATCGCATAAGTCTGAAATCAGGAAAGCTATTATTAGGGGTAGATACCAAAACGAGAGTAATAAATAAGAATTTAAACACTCTAAATCCTCTTTTGAAGCTATTGTGACTTTCCAAGGTGTAAATGTCTTAGGTGGTGTAAAGATCTTACATTAAATTAAATCTCGAGTGAAATTGATATTAATTTTTTAGTTGAAACTTGAGAGCATGACGAGTCTCAGGTCCAGAGCATAGATGGATTCATTTTGTGGTAACCTTGGAACAAGAAATCCTCTCACATGTGAATTGGAGGAATCATCTATTACATGAAAAAGAGTATCTATCTTCACACTAACCTTCATAATTTGTTGAGATTCAACAAGATGATGATCCTAGTGAAAATTAAGCACCTTCACTAGGTGGGGCCCATAGGCTATTTTTAGGTGTATGTCTATTTTTAGAATGGTGAGCATATTCTAAAATTAGCAGGATGCTGATTCTAGATGGTTGAGAAAATTCTATCTTTAGATGAGTTTCTATTTCTAGAAGATGGGTGAAGTCTATTTATAGATCACAAATCTAAAAATAGAATGCATGTCGATTATTATTAGCCCTTAATGATAATCAGACAATAAATAATAACTTATTTTGTTGGAGCACTTGATTTTAGTTAACTGATGTGGCAAACCAGTTAGATGAAGGAATTACACATTCCATGGTTGGTTGGTGACTCATGCATGATGGACTTCGTTATAACTGATTGTGGCAGAGTTGTAACCGAGTTGGAAGAGTAGTTATGGGAGTTGTTATTTAGTTTAACTCAGTTAAGCGAGTTAAACTCAATTGTGATCATTGTAACTAAAGATACACTAGTGAAAGATGAGGGAGTTAATTATTTAATTAATTCACAAGTATTGTCTTACTGCAACTAAAGAAATACAACAATTAACTACTTACATGTCAGATCCAGTGGAGACCTAGTGGAGAGATAGGTGAAAGGGTGTGTTTGACTATCAGTTGTGACTATAGTGATGCATTCAATGCATATACACACACATTAGAGTTTCCAATGAGGATTTCGCAGTAAAATCAAGGCAATATCGAATTCATTCGGGGATTTTATTTAGCAGGGATTGCGCAATGGAGGCAGGCTGTCAGGAGTCAAGAAATTGGTGCATAGATATGCAAATTTCTGCATGAAAGTGTGAGATGATTTTATATTGTACTAAGAGCTCTATGGTCTGAGATTTGTATGAGATTGTTTCATGATTCCATGATATACATAATATATGATATTTGGGGTTTTTAGCTTTAAGATTTCCCGGTAAAACATCTTGTTATGTGCGATTGATTTTTCTTCATGTGTTTTGAAATTGGCGATTTAATTTCCACCAAGAATTGAGTAGAAGGATTATGTATTTAACAGTGGATTATAATTTCTACATGGTATCGGTGCAATGTTAATCACTGGAGATTGCAATATTGAAGTGGTGCTGAGTTTTATGCTGGTGGAACAATTCGATTTTGTTGCAAGAATTTCTTGGTGCGACAATTGAGTAAACATTGACATGGCTTTCAATGGGTTGCAGTTGGAGTATGCACTTGAGGACAACTCTAAATACATAGCCTGGAAGGATAGGATGGAGGTGGTGCTTGAAGATAATGGCATGAAGGAGTTCATCGATAGCGATGTTCCTAAGCCTACTTCGACGGATGCTGCATTACTTGATGCGTGGCAAAAGAAAGTAGTGAAGACAAGAAGAATTATGTTTGAAGGTTTGAAAGACCATATTGTGTCAAGCCTTCACAGGGAAGCCACTCCATTTGCAATGTGGAAGGCTTTGACAGGTCTTTTCCAAAGTAGCAATGACCATAGGAAGTTGGCGCTGAAAGATAAACTCAGAAGAATCAAAATGGAGAAGGGCGACAGTATTCCAAAGTATCTCATGAAGTTTGTCCAATGTAGGGATGAGATGGGGAGTGTGGGAATTACATTTTCTGATGATGACTTGGTGATATTGGCTCTCTTTGGACTTTCGAAGAGTTGGCACAGTTATCAAGACTCTGTCAATGGGCGAGAGAAACTACTGGATTGGGAGCCACTTTGGTCGGATCTAGTGCAAGAGGAGATAAGGCGGAGTACCAAGGATGGCTCTTCATCAAAGCATGATGATGAAGAGGATTTTGATTTCACTGCCAAAGCAAGGAAAGGGAAGGGGAAGAAATCCCATCCAAAATCCGAGGCTAAAGGCAAGAAGTTGGATTTGTCCAAGGTGAAGTGTTTTCACTGTCACGAACATGGGAATCTCGCCACTAACTACACACACAAAAATAAGAAAAAGAAGGTTGCTGGAGCTGCAGATGGTGAGGCCCTTTCCTCGCAATTTGAAATTTATTTCTCCTTGATCGCATGCTTGGTTTCAAGCGCAATGGGATCAGTGCGGTATCTTGATAGTGGTGCTTCCTTCCACATGACGGGAGATAAGGAGTTATTCAGCGACTTGGAGGAGAAAGATCTCCAAATTCATATAGAGATGGGCGACGATGGACGATACAATGCAACCGGCATTGGTACCATTACCTTTGAGAGGGAGTCAGGTAAACCATTTCTGTTGAAAGATGTTATGCATGTTCCAGGTCTAAAGAAGAACTTTGTCTCAATTGCGATGTTGGAGGAAAAAGGTTATGACGTTGTTTTCAACGATGGAAAAACTTTCCTGCGACATGAAACAATGGTTCAAACCAAGAGGATAGGAATTCGAGTCAAGAATCTCTGCAAGCTGGAGGTAGATGGCTGCGCTGCAATTGTGGGCAAAGAAGAAGAAGTGGTGAGCCAGGATGAGGGCGAATTATGGCACAGGAGATTGGGCCATCTTCACCATGGCGCCCTGAAGATTTTGCAGCAGATTTTTACTAGAATTCCCAAGGGTAAACTTGTGCAGATAGATTAGTGCAAGGGATGTACTATGGGTAAGTTTGTGAAGACCACCTTTCATGAAAAGGAGAACCGGGCTTCGGTGATCTTGGAGAGAATTCACACAGACATGTGTGGACCATTCTCGGTTTCTTCAACAACAAAACACAGGTATTATGTTATTTTTGTTGATGAATATTCTCATAGATGCTAGATCTTCTTCATGTAGAAGAAGGATAAAAAATTGTCAAAGTTCTGTGAGTTTAAAGCATTGGTGGAGAAAGAGCCGGGGAAGCAAGTGAAGGCTCTGTGGAGTGATAATGTTGTTGAATATATCTTGAACGAATTCAAAGACTTCTATAGCATAGAAGTAATTCAGAGAGAACTCATAGCGCCTCATAAACGACAACAGAATGGGGTCAGTGAGAGGAAGACCATAACGATTGTGGGTGCTGCACGAGCTATGCTGCATGATCAGGGCCTACCAATGCACTTGTGGGCGGAAGAATGCAACATTGTGGTTTATGTGCAAAATCGTTGTCCTCATAGACTACTTGGCATGAGTACACCTGAAGAAAATTTTACTGGTAAGAAGCCAGATGTTTCTCACTTTAAGATTTTTGGCTCATCTGTTTATGTTCATGTGACCAAGAACACCAGGAAGAAGCTAGAGCCGACTGCAAAAGTTGGGATATTTGTGGGGTACACAGAAACACCCCATAATTATCGTGTGTATTTTCCAAACAGTCAGATGACTGTGGTGCGACGGGATATAAAATTCAATGAGGAGAAAGCCATGAAGTTGTCGTTTGAGAGGGAGCTACACTCTCATGTAGAGGAGGAACTGCTTGTTCCCAAAGATGAGCCTTAATATGTGGATCATCCACAGGAGGAGGATCATGGAGTGGAGAAGTCCATTCACGCAGAGCCAAACATCAAAACTGGAGGAAGGCATACCACAAAAGCTGAGAGGCTGAAGCTTGATGCTGCACAGAATGTAGGAGCCCCTACTTCACAACACAGATAGAGACAATCTCCTAATCGATTCACTGAATACATGGCTCTCATGACAGAGCCATCTTCTTTTCAGGAAGCAGTGCAGGAGCCCACATGGGTACATGCAATGGTGGAGGAGTATGACTCCATTATCAGAAACAGTGCTTGGGAAATTGTTCCAAGGCCAGTTGATAAATCAGTGGTAGGTTCAAGATGGATCTACAAGGTAAAGAAAGCTGCTGATGGGAACGTTGAGAAGTATAAGGAAATATTTTTTCCCTGAGGCTTCTCACAAAGTGAGGGGATTGATTATGAAGAAACCTTTGCATCTCTCACATAGTAATTTTCCATAAGGACCATCCTTTCTCTCTCAGCGCAGATGGGTTGGCACATTCATCAGATGAATATGAAGACTATGTTCCTTAATGGGATCATTGAGGAAGAATTGTACATTGAGTAGCCTGAAGGATTTGAGATCTTTAGCAGCGATTCGCATGTGTTTAGAATCAAAAGAGTGTTGTATGTGCTGAAGCAAGAACCCTGTGCTTGGTACACTCGGATCGACAACTATTTCACTAGACTTGGCTTCACCAAGAGTGAGGTGGATGCAAACCTATACCAGATTATGGTAGAGGGTAAGCTTTTAATCATTATTCTTTATGTTGATGATTTAATAATGTTTGGTGATGAGCAGCTGATACACCCATGCAAGGAGGACGTTGCAAAGGAGTTCAAGATGAAAAATATTGGCCCCCTTCATTATTTCCTTGGATTGGAAATATGGCAGTGAGAAGGTGAATTGTTTGTGTCTCAAGGAAAGTATGCTCGGGAGATACTCAGTAAGTTTCACATGGAGGACTGAAAACCCATGGATACTCCTCTTCCAGGAAACTGGAGGAAAGAGGATGCTACATTGGCAGAAGTAGTGGATGCTACTATCTATCGACAGTTGGTGGGTTCGCTCATGTGTTTAGTTAATACAAGACTGGACATATGCTATGCAGTGAACTAGCTTAGTCAAGCAATGGTTAAGCCTACCAAGCTCTTTTGGAAGGTGAGCAAGCATGTCCTGAGATATCTCAGGGGAAAATCTGAGTATGGCTTATGGTACAGACAGAAAAATGAGGTGAAGTTGCATGGCTTAATGGATGAAGATTGGGCAGGTAGCCCAACGAAAAGAAAGAGAATATCAGGAGGGGTTTTCAGTATCGAATCTACAGTTGTTTCTTGGTACAGCAGGAAACAGAGTTCTGTGGCACTCAGTTCACCGGAAGTGGAATACATGGCAACAATTCAAGCTGCATGTGAGGCTATTTGGATGAGGAAGATTCTGTTAGGTTTTTTCGGTTCTCATTTAGATCCTACAGTGATTCATTGTGATAATAAAAGTTGCATTAAACTCTTGATTAAGCCTGTGTTTCATGATAGATCTAAGCATATAGATATCCGGCATCATCATATCAAAGATTATGTGTAGCAGAAGATCATGTTGCTTCAGTACATTCCTATGGAAGATCAGGATGCAGATATTCTAATGAAGGAACTCGCCAGGAGAAAATTAGAATACCATAGAGATAGGATCGGGGTGAAGGATAATCCCTTTCTTGTTGAGAGGGAGTGTTGAGATTCAACAAGATGATGATCCTAGTGAAAATTAAGCACCTTCACTAGGTGGGGCCCGTAGGCTATTTTTAGGTGTATGTCTATTTTTAGAATGGTGAGCATATTATAAAATTAGTAGGATGTTGATTCTAGATGGTTGAGAAAATTCTATCTTTAGACAAGTTTCTATTTTTAGAAGATGGGCGAAGTGTATTTATAGATCGCAAATCTAAAAATAGAATGCATGTTGATTATTATTAGCCCTTAATGATAATCAGACAATAAATAATAACTTATTCTCTTGGAGCACTTGATTTCAGTTAACTGATGTGGAAAACCAGTTAGTTGAAGGAATTATGCATTCCAAGGTTGGTTGGTGACTCATGCATGATGGCCTTCATTATAACTAATTGTGGAAGAGTTGTAACAGAGTTGGAAGGGTAGTTATGGGAGTTGTTATTTAGTTTAACTCAGTTAAGTGAGTTAAACTCAATTGTGCTAGTTGTAACTAAAGATACACTAGTGAAATATGAGTGAATTAATTAGTTAATTAATTCACAAGTAGTGTCTTACTTGCAACTGAAGAAATACAACAATTAACTTCTTGCATGTTAGATCTAATGGAGACCCAGTGGAGAGATAAGTGAAAGGGTGTGTTTGACTATCAGTTGTGACTATAGTGATGCATTCAATGCATCTACACACACATTGGAGTTGCCAATGAGGATTGCGCAGTCAAAGAAAGGAAAGATCGAATTCATTTAGGGATCTTCTTCAGCAGGGATTGCACAGTGGAGGCAGGGTGAGAGGAGGCAAGAAATTGGTGCATAGATATGCAAATTTCTGCATGACAATGTGAGACGATTGTATATTGTACTGAGAGCTCTATGAGCTGAGCTTTGTATGATATTGTTTCATGATTCCATTATATACATAATATATGAAAGTTGAGGTTTTTAGCTTTAAGATTTCCCGATAAAACATCTTGTTATGTGCGATTGATTATTTTTCTTCATGTGTTTTTCAATTAGCGATTTAATTTCCACAAAGAATTGAGTATAAGGATTCTGTATTTAACAGTGGATTTAATTGTTAGATCAGGGGAGTCCGGTCATATAATTTTTATTGTCTTATAATTTCTACATGGTATCGGAGCAGTGTTAATCAATGGAGATTGCAATATTGAAGCGATGCTGAGTTTTGTGCTAGTGGAACAATTCAAATTTGCTGCAAAAATTTCTTGGTGCGACAATTGAGTAAACATTGAAATGGCTTTCAATGGGTTGCGGTTGGAGTATGCACTCGAGGGAAGCTCTAACTACATAGCCTGGAAGGATAGTATGGAGGCGGTGCTTGAAGATAATGGCATGAAGGAGTTCATCGATAGTGATGTTCCTAAGCCTACTTCGACGGATGTTGCATTACTTGATGCCTGGCAAAAGAAAGTAGCGAAGACAAGAAGAATTCTGTTAGAAGGTGTGAAAAACCATATTGTGTCAAGACTTCATGGGAAAGCCACTCCATTTGCAATGTGGAAGGCTTTGACATATATTTTCCAAAGCAGCAACGACTATAGGAAGTTGGTGCTGAAAGATAAACTCAGAAAAATCAAAATGGAGAAGGGCAACAATATTCCAAAGTATCTCTTGAAGTTTGTCCAATGTAGGGATGAGATGGGGAGTGTGGGAATTAATTTTTTTGATGATGACTTGGGGAGATTAGTTCTCCTTGGACTTCCGAAGAGTTGGCACAATTATCAAGACTCTGTCAATGGGCAGGAGAAACTACTGGATTGGGAGCGAATTTGGTTGGATCTAGTGCAGGAGGAGATAAGGTGGAGTACCAGGGATGGCTCTTCATTAAAGCATGATGATGAAGAGGAATGTGTTTTGGTTTCCAAAGCAAGGAAAGGGAAGGGGAAGAAATCCCATCCAAAATCCGAGGCTAAAGGAAAGAATTTGGATTTGTTCAAGGTGAAGTGTTTTCACTGTCACGAACGTGGGCATCTCGCCACTAACTACCCATAGAAAAAGAAGAACAAGAAGGTTTTTGGAGCTGCAACTGGTGAGGCCCTTTCCTCGCAATTTGAACTTGATTTCTCCTTGATTGCTTGCTTGGTTTCAAGCGCAATGGGATCGGTGTAGTATCTTGATAGTGGTGCTTCCTTCCACATGACGGGAGATAAAGAGTTGTTCAACGACTTGGAGGAGAAAGATATCCAAATGCATATAGAGATGGGCAACGATGGACGATATAATGCGACCGACATTGGTACCATTACCTTTGAGAGGGATTCAGGTAAACCATTTCTATTGAAATATGTTATGCATGTTCCAGGTCTAAATAAGAACTTGGTCTCATTCGCGATGTTGGAGGACAGAGGTTATGACGTTGTATTCAATGATGGAAAAGCTTTCCTGCGACATAAAACAATGGGTCAAACCAAGAGGATAGGGATTTGAGTCAAGAATATCTGCAAGCTAGAGGTATATGGCTGCGCTGCAATGGTGGGAAAAGAAGAAGAAGTGGTGAGTCGGGATTAGGGCGAATTATGACACAGGAGATTGGGCCATCTCCACCATGGCACCCTGAAGATTTTGTAGCAGATTTCTACTAGACTTCCCAAGGGTACACTTGTGTAGATAGATCAGTGCAAGGGATGTAATATGGGTAATTTTGTGAAGACCACCCTTCATGAAAAGGATAACCATGCTTCGGTGATCCTGGAGAGAATTCACACAGACGTGTGTGGACCATTCTCGATTGATTCAACAACAAAACATAGGTATTATGTTATTTTTGTTGATGACTATTCTCGTAGATGCTGGATCTTCTTCATGCATAAGAAGGATAAAATATTATGAAAGTTATGTGAGTTTAAAGGATTGGTGGAGAAAGACTCAGGGAAGCAAGTGAACGCTCTGCGGAGCAATAATGGTGGTGAATATATCTCGAATGGATTCAAAGACTTCTATAGCAAAGAAGGAATTCAAAGAGAAATCATAGCGCCTCAGAATCCACAGAAGAATGGGGTCGTGGAGAGGAAGAACAGAACGATCGTTGTGTTGCACGAGCTATGCTGCATGATCAGGGCCTATCAATGCACTTGTGGGAGGAAGCATGTTGTTGGGTGCTAAAATGTGCCTTTTAAAACTCCTATTTATCCCACATTAATTATCAACCCGGGCAAGTCCTCTTATTTCAAGAGTGTACGCAATATGTGCACGCTATAATCCCAGAGAGTAATGTTTCTTAAAATGTAGTATAAATCTTTCAAATACAAGAATAAGCGGATGCTTTTAATAAATCCCACTTGCAACTAAAGGAAACTCAATGCTATAAAACTAAATCATTCATTCAGCAAAGTAATAGCAATTATCAGTCGATGATATAGTAGAAATAACTCATTTCTCTTCTAACTGATGTAAACTAATCAAGCATAAGTAAGATCCTCAATCTGAGAGCTTTGACAACAATAGCCAATTTCTTTACAATTGTTGATCTCACACACAACAAACTAAATAACCAATTGGAAATGGCAATGAATTAAATCAATAATTCTACTGCAACTAATGGAAATGAGATAATTATGCTAACTGTAATAATGCTAAAAGACAAAACTAAATGATTGCAGAAAGTAAATGAGCAGCAATGCTATATAATAGAAATAGACAACAACGCTTATGTGACTGCAATGAAAAACAAAACTAAGTTACTGAAATGAACAACGAAGCTCTGTAATTAGAATGAGAAACACAACAATATACTTGCAGAAAGCAATGATATTGTTATGAGGGAAAAGAACAACAACGCAATTCAATTGCAGAAAGTAATCATTATACAAACCACACTTGCAAAAATCAGAAATAAGGCAAACCACACTGTATGGTACAGGAACGACAAGTAGATCCACCAGGAGCCAGGCCCTTAGCCACCAGTGAATACCACTGGATTACTTCAGGAGATGCGAAGGAACTGCAACTGTTTTTATATATTCATTATTGCATAATCATTATAGAAGGTTCGTGCTCTGCTTCAACAACGAGTGTCGATGATAAAAGTTACAATTTCAATAGTAGTTCTCACATTCCTCCTATCCTATCCTATCTATCTCTAATCTAATAATCCATATAATTCTCTCTCTAATCATCCACCATGAATCCCCATAATAACCTCCTCCTTCTCTGATCTTTGTTCTGATTTAAATACACATAGAGAAAAGAGAAGTTACAACCGATATGATTAAAAATGATTCCTATTACAAAATTGGATTTCTCACAAACAATTGATCAGCAAGATCATATTTGAAATATCCTTCCATCAATCATTTAATAGGAACAGGTCGAATTTGGTATTGCAACTAGAAGAATTTGGAAAACAGCCACAACAACGAATCTGAGAAAATCGTCCTCAGAGAACCTTTTGTTTCTCTCTATACAGGACGAATTTGAGAAAAATGTTCTTTAAATAAGTTAATTCGGTCCGTTCTGGACAAAACCCATGTTTCAGATTTTCCAGATGCTTCTCCATTTTCCCAATACGTCTAATGAAAAACTTTCACTTCTTATTCTAGCGAATTTCTGAGTTGGCATATTTAATGATGAGCTAGATATCAACTCTGCAATCTGGAAAATATCTTGGAGGCTAAAATGGTAAGTGATGTTACAAAAAATTTATTAATAAACCATAATTGGTAAAATCATGCATAATCATCAATTTATTAAAAATAAAGGAGAAGAAATAATATTTATCCATAAGAGCCTAAATAATTATAAAATGGAATTATATGATAAATTATGATAAATAACATGATAAAGAAGAGTAGAAATGGATGAAATAGGTGTTAAAAAGTGATAATAATAATGACATATTAGCGGCCCAACATATCCCAAACTGAATATATTGCATGTCCTCATGCAACCCAAAGACAAAACCCATGTGTTAACCAAGCAAAAAAAATTGTTCATCCCAACTCATGAAATGGATGGAACAAATGAATTTTTCCTCAAATAATGAATATTCAATTTTAGCAATCTTGATGAAGGCGTAACAATTTTTACAGTTCACGTTCAACTATATGTATATGAAGTTGCAAAAAAATGTGATATAAGTAACAACAAACTTGATTAACCATTTTATCAAAAATCAGATCGTTTTGATGCACAAATCATGAGATATAAACAAAATGGCTGTAGGTGATAGTGCATAATTTTCAAAATTTTATGAACTAATTTAGCGTGAAATTATCTGGGTTTGTGTATTTTAATGATACCTCTTTGTTATCCAGAAATCACAAGAATTTAGTTCATAGTTTTAAAGATATATGTAAATCAATTTCTACACTGTATAAAAATGAAATTGTATGCCTTAAACGAGAAAGAAAGTAGAAAACATCCATCATGTGTAGCAATTCCTCCCCCAAACTGAATAATTAGCATGTCCTCATGCAATGTTAGAAAACAAAGAGAGGTGGTTGCTACAATCTGTTGAAATCTATGCTTGGTGTAAAACAACATGGAATAAAGGAGGTGTTGAGAATGAATAAGAATATCAATGGATGATAAAAAATATTACTGACATGGTCATAAGAAAGAAATGAAGGAAATCAACACTCCCCCAAACTGAAAGATGATATGTCTCTGAAAAATGGGAAGTGGTAAAGATGTGGAATCAATGATGATAAATAATGCTCAATGGATTTTCATGAAATTCTCCTAAATTCATAATAAATCACAAAATTATGCTATTTTACCTCAAGTGTTACCTCCGAAAAAAGTGTGGAATGACATGTAGGGACTGGCATTTGTTGAAGCTAATGTAGGCTGAGTAGATACTGAAAGTGATGCAAAAGGTGGAAGCCATGCAAGCACACCATGTCTGAAGAATTGTGCGCGTTCACGAGTTGCGCGAGCCTTTGCTGTTAGTTGCAATAGTGTGGTCATGCTGCGAATAGAATTCCCCCCCCATACTTGTTGTTCTCCTGTAAACAAATGACGATTCTGCATGCAATTTTCTTGAATCCACAGTGTTAATTTTGAAGAGCAATAGATAAGATGTATGCCAAAAGTTCAATCAAAAAAACTTCTGTAGAAATGCAGTATGAATATTGTGGCAAATTAGAAAATTATGGCAGAATTCTGTATTTATATCGCGTGCTATCCATAATGCATACATTCCCCCTTCCAATTGAAAAAGGGATTCCATGACCATAAAGCATAAAAAAAGTGTTGTGGTGACGACAAGGCAAAGGAACAAACAATACAACAGTAAATGAAGCAGAGTACACATATCAAATGATAGGACAACAAGAGGTATGGTTATAATGAGGGCAGAGTGTATAAAGATAGTTATGAATAAGAGATAAGATGCTTGGGTTGATGATAGGTAATGTGGTAAGTAAAAAGGACAACAATATGCAAGAAAAGATACCTTGCTGATGATATTCCATCTGAAAATGATATGATTGATTAAAAAACATTAACTCATGCGTAAAGGTTCATAGTAGGGAGAAATTAGGGAAATAATCTCTCTGATAAAAAGAAAAATAGGAAGAGGGTATTATAATAATTATTGATGTCGAAAATAGAACTTCAATACCATAAGCAGAGCCTCTGCTACTAGCAGGCATCCATAGCCTCGACAGGGTTGCTTTTTAACCCATATGAGCCAGGATCCTCAATTTATAGTTGGAGAATTCCATTGTTGTTCTACAGAAGAGATCAATGTGCTAACCTAGTAACCAGATAACCACACTGCCATTCACTGGGAAGTAGCAAAAGTGATCAGGCCAGCTCGTAATGAGACCTCCTGTTCCAAGGATATTGTGGCTATCCAATGGATCATAACCCTGGTGTGGTGGCCATAGTGGAATGTCACTTCGCTACAACCTTATGAACATGGTAGGCTGGCTCTTTAATGAGACCCCCTATCCTCTATCTGTAGACAATATTTTGTTTTTTTTACACCTTTTATGATAAATAGAGGGAGGCTCAGTACTCCTTAAGAATGGGGATGGTGGAAGAAGTTTGAACATGTCAATAGAAAGAATATATACCCATAATATTACTTATAATAGATAGAGAGAATTGTAGCTAGTAGAAGTGGAACCAGCATGGTAAAGATGATCAATCAGTATCATATACAACAGAAATCAATACAGTAAAGTAATATATAAATAATTGTCCCTTTTGTTTGTTTAAAAAAAATAAAAAAAATATCATCAAGAAGTTGTCTTGTTAAAGATCATAACGTCAAGGATATTCACTTGCTTCAATAGACTCCATAATTTTTGTCCTCATAAAAGTATTGTACTTCATGCGATGCAAGAGAATCAATAAAATGTGGTTGAGATGAATTAGGAATAATCACACAAGAGGGAAGAAGGGTTGTTCTCGAAAATATTCCCAAAGTGCTGTTCCCTTGAAGGAACAGCAAAAACACTCAAAAAAGTGTTGTTTCTTTTAAGGAACAACAAAAATACACCCAAAAAAAGTGTTGTTCCTTAAATGGAATAGCAAAAAATACACTCAACAAAAGTGTTGTTTCTTAAAAGGAACAGCAAAAAATATACCCAAAAAAATTAATTTTTCTTTTAAGGAATATAAAAAAAATGCATGTGAAAAAGTGTTGTTCCTTAAAAGGAACATCAAAAAAAATATACAAAAAAGTGATGTTCCTTAAAAGGAACAACAAAAATATCAACACGTGAAACTGTTGTTCCTTAAATGGAACGGTTGTTGTTCCTTAAGAGGAACAACAGTTGTTCCTTAAATGGAACAGCAAAAAGACAAACACGCGAAACTGCTGTTCCTTAAATGGAACGACTATTGTTCCTTAAGAGGAACAACAATTGTTGCTTAAATGGAACAACAAAAAGACAAACACACGAAACTACTGTTCCTTAAGAGGAACAACAAAAAGACAAACACGCAAAACTTGGTGTTCCCTGCAGGGAACAACAAGGGAAAAATAGAAAAAAATAATGTACAATCTATTATCTAAGCAAATCCAATCAAATAAAAAGAAAAAATAAAAAAAAGTAAACTTATGCATAGGTTTCAAGAGAATAAATTGTTTAGTGGACTGGTGTTGTCGAAGAGTTTCCTTCTGCAGCAAGAATTTGTATTGTGGGGTCCTCATTGTTCAATTTTCAATGGAGAAAAAACTACAATTTGAAGGGAGAAACACTTGAAATACAAAAAAATAAAAGAAATCAGAAAAGAAACAACACTTTATTAATTTACAACAGCTATGATGTTATTTCCTAAAGCAAGGGAAAAAAATGATCTCTTTGAAAAATGTTTTGGCAGCAGTGACATGACATGAATCTTCAAATGGAAATCAATTGTTCATTTCTTCTGTTATGAATCTGTTGGGTAATGAATTGGATGAAATTCCCTTATTTCATTAAAATTTCTTTCAAGAATCACTCGTCCATAAATTGACCTTCTTTATTCTCCTAGGACTTGCAAAAAAAATGAGTGTCTACCTGCAATACAACATTAAATCATGGATAAAGAGAGGTGATCGGGCTCCCCTAATACAATAATTATGCAAAAAAAAAACAATTAGTTACTCTGTATAACAAATCCATGGAGAAAATAACAATTTTTCTTTTGTCACGTGCGGGAGAGCAGTGGCCAATCATGCTAACTTGCAGTGTTTTAATAAAAAATTATTTGTTTTTCATCCAAATTAAGTGATTCTAAAGCCAGATGAGAGCTAATTCAAAGGTATATCTCCAATAGATACAGGTTTTAAAAATTCAATGCTATGATATGTCAATTTTACTTAGAACGACCTACATAATAGAGTCATTTTCGATTTTCCAGCTCAGACCAACAGTTGATATTTCAAGCATAAATTTTTCATTTGATGACGGAATAAGCTGATTCAAATTGGAAATGAAATTATATTCATTTATTTATCTCCAATAGAAATATGTTTTTAATACAAGAAGAATTGATGGGTCAAATACGCTAGTGAACAACCGAGAAAACAAAGTTTCAAGAGTGCTGATTTATGATAAGAAGTCAGTATTTTGGTCATAAATTCCTCATACGATATCAAAATCGAGTGATTCAAATTGCGTTGTAAACTAGATTCATAGAGGAATATGTCATAGAAACAGGTTTTAATAATATAGTCATTTAGGCCTCAAAAAACTGACTGTCCCAACTCTGTTTCTGAGCTGCCTATTAGACACCCTGTCAATGTTTTGGTTATAAGTTTTTCGTATTAAATCCAAATGGAGTGATTAAAATTGGGTTGGAAATTAGACATCAAGGGCTACTTAGGATAGAAATATGTTTTAAAAATACTCACTTTTGGTCACTCAAAACATGACTGTCCCAACTCTGTTTTCAGAAATTTCATCAAGCCCGCAAGCCAAAAAGTATGATATTCAAGAAATTTTTCCATATTGGTGATAAAAATGAATATGAGTGTTTGTAGAATTGTTGTTTTCAATATAGTGCATCTACATACACAAATAAATTAAAATATTTATCACCGATGTTGATTTCCACAACGTGTTGCAACAAAAACAATTTTTTTTTTTTTGTTACATAATAATAAAAATGTATTTATTTATGTCCTTATTTATTTATTTTCTCCACTAACCTACTCTTCTTTGAAAATTGAATATGCTTACATATAAGAGTACTTCCAGTGGAGCCATTTTCGAAATAAGGCCTCTAGTATGTACATACCCAAATTTGAAAAATGCATGTTAATAAATAATAGGGTATGAGAAGCCAACTTCCCTTGAAAAGATGGTGCCAAAAATTGTTGAAGTATGGAGTGATGCTGCAAAAAAATGGAATGAAACCAGTCTTCAATGTATCTCTTACTTTCTTGATTTCCAATAGCCGTCATATCATGAAGTTCTTGAGTGTTTAAAATGGCTTGTTGATGCAGGCTAGAAGAACCTTATTTTCTTTCATAACCTCTAAATTTTTTGGATTTGATACATTCTGAATCTCAATATAAGCTTTTTCCCATGGTGCATGTGATATAGAATGGGTAGGAAGAGTGGGTAAATTTTTCAGTTCAACATTGTAAGCATGTTGTACTGTTTTATTATGGTGAGGGTGTGGAATGAATTGAGCAGAAAATTGTGTAGGGAATGGAGAATTTTGATGATGTAGTTGATTGGGTCGAATGGATGATTTTGATAGGCAAACAAGATATTGTTGAAGATCTGGAAGATGTGTTTGTGCTACAAGATGAGGGAGAGTAGTCATGCAATCATAAGATGAACCATGCCAAACTTGTAGACAAGATTGGTGGTGGTTATATTGAGATTGGCATGGCTACCCTAACATATGAGTATTCCATAATGGATTATGCAAGTAATAGAATGGAGAGGAAGTGTTTTGAACCATACCTGTAGGCCACGATTTCCATGGTTTTGACCTTGTTGCAGCTTCCCCATCTCTTTGATATGCTACTTCCATCCTAGATAAGGAAGAACAACTATCTATGGGATGCTCCTTTCGATAATGAGGGAAAAACACTTCATCAAATTCTTGATTTTTATGAACCTGCAAACAATTCAATTGTGAATTTAGAGAGTTAATGAAATCATATTTAAAATTTTCAAATAAAACATTGATTTCAGCTCTTATGTCTCTTGTTCTTGTAGTAAATTTGGAAAAGAAAGAAGAAACTTCTCTAGAATTCTTACCAGCCTTGGAAATTCCTCTTGAATACCTTATGCACAATTCACAAACATCATCATATGATAACTAAAAACATCACCTTTTCTTATCAGATTTAAGAGTTCTAAAAATTCATCCTTGATTCCTTTAAGAAGGAGTGTTTTCAAGATCTCTTTTTCTAAATGCTTATGCTTTGATTTTTGAAGGTTATATTGAAATTTCTCTACATAGTCCTCCAAGCTTTCATCTTCCCCTTGTATCATAGTAAAAATATCTTCATTGGATTTGTAGTAGTCTTGGTACTTCTTCATGTCCTCCCATGTTTGGATGCAGTTCCCACCTAGGCTCATGAACCATCGGAAAGCTGCTCCTTTTAGAGTAAGAGGAAACACTTTCAACCTTTGATCATTAGTACAATAATCATATCCTCTACAAAGTATTTCAAACTCAAATAAGAATGTATCTGGATCTTCATTTTTCAAACCATGAAAATTTGGTAGAGACGATGGGGGAATTATGTGCATTTGTGTCACTCCTCCTAGATCTTTGATAGGGAATTCAAAAGTTGAGATGTGAGCCATTTCCTACCATAATAGAAGATGTTCTTCATATGTTTATTTAAGGATCCTCCTTCCAATGTTCCTGTCAATTGGTTAGTGAAATGGGTGGTGCTTACATCACCACTCGAGTGGAATTACAAGATTTTTTCAAAAAATCTACCTCTAAAATTCCTACTTCAATTCCTACGCAATTTTGCTGAAAAGCGGGCGGAGGAGCAAGCATTTTACTTGCTCGTTATGCAGGTTCTCACCTTCCATTTTTAATACCCAATTATTTCACAGCAGACAAACATCAAACATACATCACTCTCTGTGAAATAACAACACTCTCTGTGGCAACGACGCCAAAATGTTGGATGCTAAAAGGTGCCTTTTAAAACTCCTATTTATCCCACATTAATTATCAACCTGGGCAAGTCCTCTTATTTCAAGAGTGTACACAATATGTGCATGCTATAATCCCAGAGATTAATGTTTCTTAAAACGTAGTATAGATCTTTCAAATACAAGAATAAGCGGATGATTTTAATAAATCCCACTTGCAACTAAAGGAAAGTCAATGCTATACAACTAAATCATTCATTCAACAAAGTAACAGCAATTATCAGTCGAGGATACAGTAGAAATAATTCATTCCTCTTCTAACTGATGGAAACTAATCAAGCATAAATAAGATCCTCAATCTGAGAGCTTTGACAACAATAGCCAATGTTCTTTACAGTTGTTGATCTCACACACAACACACTAAATAACCAATTGGAAATGGCAATGAATTAAATCAATAATGCTACTGCAATTGATGGAAATGAGATAATTATGCTAACTATAAGAATGCTAAAAGGCAAAACTAAATGATTGTAGAAAGTAAATGAGAAGCAACACTATATAATAGAAATAGATAGCAACCCTTATGTGATTGCAATGAACAACAAAACTAAGTTACTGAAATGAGCAATGAAGCTCTGTAATTAGAATGAGAAACACACAATATACTTGCAAAAAACAATGATCTTGTTATGAGGGAAAAGAACAACAACACAATTCAATTGCAGAAAGTAATCATTATACAAACCACACTTGCAGAAATCAGAAATAAGGTAAACCAAACTATATGGTACATGAACGACAAGTAGATCCACCAGGAGCCGGGCCCTTAGCAACCGGTGAATACCGTTGGATTACTTCAGGAGATGCGAAGGAACTGCAACTGTTTTTATATATTTATTATTGCATAATCATTATAGCAAGTTCGTGCTCTGCTTCAACAATGAGAGTCGATGATCAAAGTTACAATTTCAATAGTAGTTCTCACATTCCTCCTATCCTATCCTATCTATATCTAATCTAATAATCCATCTACTTCTCTCTCTAATCATCCATCATGAATCCCCATAATAACCCCCTCCTTCTTTGATCTCTGTTCTGATTTAAATACACATAGAGAAAAGAGAAGTTACAACCAATATGATTAAAAATGATTCCTATTACAAAATTGGATTGCTCACAACCAATTGATCAACAAGATCATATCTGAAATATCCTTCCATCAATCATTTAACAGGAAGAGGTCGAATTTGGTATTGCAACTGGAAGAATTTGGAAAACGGCCACAACAACGAATCTGGGAAAATCACCCTTAGAGAACCTTCCGTTTCTCTCAAAAAAGGCCGAATTTGTGAAAACTGTTCTCTAAAAAAGTTAATTCGGTCCGTTCTGGACAAAACCCATGTTTTGGATTTTCCATATTCTTCTCCATTTTCCCAATACGTCCAATGCAAAATTGTCACTTATTATTCCAGCAAATTTCTGAGTTGGCATATTTAATGATGAGCTGGAGATCAACTCTGCAATCTGGAAAATATCTTGGAGGCTAAAATGGTGAGTGATGTTACAACAAATTTATTAATAAACCATAATTGGTAAAATCATGCATAATCATCAATTTTTTAAAAATAAAGGAGAAGAAATAATATTTATCCATAAGAGCATAAATAATTATAAAATGGAATTATATGATAAATTATGATAAATGACATGATAAATAAGAGTAGAAATGGATGATATAGGTGTTAAAAAATGATAATAATAATGACATATTAGCGGCCCAACAACAGTGAAATTATCAAAAGAAGCTCTAGGTAATTCAATGTACCATTTTGCGGCCGGACCAGTGAGCGTACGCTAGAAAATACGTAGTCGAACATAGCCATCATTTAGGGAATTTGATGAACATTGGTGTACCTTAAGAGACAATCCCTTAGCTGTGATAAGGAATCAGTGCTTAAGACATTTATATAAATGTGTCACAGAATCATTGGTCTTTGTTTAATCACCTTCATATGTTTATCATTAAACCCTCAAAGATCAAATACAATGACTGTCCCACAATGCTATTATTTGTTAATATAGAATGGAATGATTAGAATAACATGAAGGAAAGAAGCACAAATCGATATGCTAATGTACACAATATATCACCTCAAACTTCAGAAGAATTATAAGATAAGGAACAATTAAAATGAAGGAGCGCCTATTAAGTATTTTAACTCTTATTCACACAAGTAAAAAGAGACCTGCAGCTTCATTACTTCATTTTATTCAAAGACATAAAGCACATAATGTAAACTATAAGACATATCGATATCAAAAAATGCCAGAATCTTGCTTTTCATTCATTAATCATTTGAAATCTGAGTACAAAAATTGCAGTATGAAGGTCCAAAACTCGAACCTTTTCCTTTCTTGTTTTTCTCTTTAAATACAATAGAAAGTAATTTGTAACTGCTGGAACTAATCCTAATTGCTTCAACTACTTAGTACTTCGTCAAATACCTATTCCATGTCATCAAAATGTCTTATTACAATTAAATTCTCTTTAAAAGAGGAAAATAACATAAAATATAAATCCTAATCTGTTTGCTGAATCTAAATTGATGATGTTGCTGCTGCATTTCCTTGACTGGCTGGTTTGTCCTTCTTTGAAGTCAAGGGGTCCTTTGGTAAATCTGCCATCCAGGCTCTGCATTTCTACCATATCTCAATGTTTGTCTTAGGTGAATGGACCAGCTTGTGATATTCAAATCTAAAAGCAGTGATTCTGTTGAATGGTGGCCTCTCTGCAAATAAAGTCTTTACTAACCACAGTAGCTGAAAATTTCTTGGAAGGAAATTGATCACTGTTGCTCTTTTAAGAACCTGGGTCTTTTCATAAGTATTGTCTACCTTAATTTTTTCCAAAACCAGTAAGGGTTCATAAGAATCCCATGATAAAATACTACCTCCAAGACCCCAACATGATGGCAAACCTTCTGTTGCTACTTTTTCAAATGAATTATCAAACCATCTCACTGTTTCCTTAAGCTCGATCAAATTCTTTTCTGTAGACTTCCTTTAATCATTCTTGACAATCATCTTGTTAATTTCCACAGCATATAAAATCTTGTCTTTAATTTCATTTTCTTCCAACTCTTGATCTGTTTTGTAACAATGAAATCAATGAATTTTCTTACCCAAATAGCCCTATTAATTGTCTTTTGCTTGTCAGTCATGAATTGTTCTTCAAAATACCTGATAATGCTTCTTTCCTCTACAAGAACAGTTAGAAAAATCAAAATTTCTTTCATTTCTGTAATGATATCATTCCAAATGATATCCTTAGCATGTATTAGGGATATATTTCCCTTCAATTTTTATTTGAGGTTTTTAATCTCAGCATCAACAGTCTCGCAGTCTATTTTGTATTTACTGACTTCTTCCTATGTGGCTTGTATGATATTTTTTGCTGTTTCCAAATCAGCTTGTGCCTTTTTCTGATCTCTCTCTGCCATCTGCAATTCAGTGGTTAATTGAAATATTTTTGCTAATGGATCTTCATTACTAGATGGAAAAAAAAAGTACAAGTATGAGATTCAATGTGATTCTGCAATGACAATGCAGTTTGCTTTAGTTTGGTGATTTTTTCTTCCTTTTGTAAGAGTTGCTGAAGAAGTTTTTCTTTCTCATTTTCTACCTCTGCAACCTCTGCTACCATGGAGTGTTCTCCTATAGGAAATTTAAGCTTTTTATTTAGCACAGAGATTTATGATTCAGCACTTTGCAGAAGCTTTTGTACAGCATACCTGTCATTGGGATCTACCCCAATCTTCACAATAATATTTTTGAGTTCTTAGTTCTGGATTGTCAAAGCCCTGGAATTTTCTTTCTATTACTTCAATTTCTTGATCACTTTTCCAATCATATTTTCAGCCTTGAGTGCCATTGCATTGGTTTTGGTTATGTCATTTACAATCAATTGACCTGTTTGCATATGTAGATTTACTTTGTCAAGCAACAAAATTTTCTTCACAACCACAGTTAGGTTCACAATATTGAAATTATTAGATGAACCAATAAACATATCAGAGGAATGTGAAAGGGAAATCTTAAATTGATCCTTTTCAAGATCCATTGCAGTTATAAGTCTTGTTTGATCTGGGGTTATCTGGTACTCAGCTTGAGCCTCCATGCTTGCCTTCATTTTCTGATTTCTTTCTGCAATATGAGCAAACATTTGTTTAATTAAAGGCACCTGTTTTTTAGTGTTTTCATGTCTCCTTGGTGAAGCAGGGACATTTTTCTCATCTCCCAATTGTAATGAGAAACTAGGTTGAGAATCTACAAAATCCTCACTGAGCTTTGTTCTCTTTTCAGTTCTCTGTTCTTCATCATCTGAATCAATCACTGCTTCTTTACCTCTCTTATTTTACTTCTCTGATATGATAAGAGTCTGTACATTTGAGCTCACTGAACCTGCAAAACCTTTACTTGCCATTTTTTCCATATCAGGTCTACTTTCATGAATGAATGTTGAATACCCATTTTCAATTCTTCTATTAGAAATCACACTGTGACGGTCATAAGCCCACTTCTCTCTTAACAACAGGTGCATTTCATCTAACATCTTAGAGGCTTCATCAATTGCTTGTCTCATATTAACTATAAAAGGACCAAAAATCATTGGTAACTTAAACATGTGACCTTTCTTCATAGGCACAATGTGTATTTGATCCACATTTAAAATTTTCCTAATGAACTCCAAAGCGAATAATGTCATAGAAACAAATACAAGTAGCCTTTAAGGTTCTACCCCAGCCCCATAAAGTCTTATTTCATAATATTCTTCAAAGACAAACCAATTACCAAACTTACAATTTATCCCCAACTGTAAGAACTCTTGAGCTTTTGGCAAAAAGCAGGGTGGAGAAATTCCATTCAAAATTTTATATGCAGTAGACATAAAATGACTAGCAAAATCAAACAAACCACCCTCATTGTGTTCTTTCCTCACTATTTCTATCAAGAATACTATTGACTGCATATTCTTATTTATATCCATTATATTTAACCCCGGATGCATGAATTCTTCTACATTTTGATATAAAAAGAGGTAAATAACAAGAGAGGGAAACCTAAATGAACTCGTCAGTGATAAGCTCATGAGCTGAGAGTTGACAACTTCTTCCCAATAATATGGAATATCCAGCACCACTCCTGGCTTCATCATCAAGGCGAACATTCCCAAAACTTATTTTTCCACTGTACTATCATCATCATTTCCTAAAATCTTTGCAATGTACCTTAGCACTGGTCTGAATTCTATATCAAAAATCTCCATGGGAATTTATTTATTATTAGGTGCAAACTGTTCTGTATATGGCTTCAGAAAAAAGATAAATTGGTTAAAATCTTGACCTGCAAGACTATCATAATGCGCCATTAAGGAATCATCAGTGAATTGGACATACAACACTGACTCAGGGTAACACAGAGCTTGACAAATTAATTGGGCTGAAACTTGCAGAACATTTTCCCCTTGATAATTCATTACAAAACATTTTCCCGTGTACATAACAGACACTAGCCAATACACAAATTCGGGAAAAGGTGTGTTCTTGGAATGCATGTAGACAACACACCAATTTTAACCATGGCAGTGTAAATTGGAGAAATTTTATCGTTTAGGCAGACCTGCTAATAAAATGAAAGGTGGTCTATGTTGGAGGATTAATCCGTCTTGCGGAAAAGACTGATCTCCCTAGTACTAAAAGTAACTAGCAACAAACAGCCAAATAAACTAATCTTTCTCTAAGCATATATGATCTATGAAAAGCTCTATAGAGGTGTTAAGGACTTACCGTTTGTCCAGTGCTTGTTTGAAGTCGTCGTTGTCCCTTGCGTGCTTGAAGGAGTTGTCCTCGTAAACCTGTATTCACAAACAAGCAAAATATTACATAGCACCTGTATAGAAATCATCATAAACCATGCTTATCATAGTGATCAATGAATCTATGAAATAAACCATTGATTGAAAGCTTATTGAGAAAAATGAGTATATTTGTATTAATTTCAAAAGAAGAAAATCCTTACAACCTGAGCCTTGATGTTGCACAGGACTTTCCGGGGTCCGAAGAAGGAATCTCCTTTACTTTGATAAGCTCTGCACTCCTCAATCAAGACGAATAGAGGTATGTAATCTTTCATAAAAAAGTCTTAATTAACTGAGTCTGAATCTCAACAGCACTTAACTTCAAATATTCTAAAGCTTCAACTCCCTTTGAGGCTACCCAATGCCTCTTTTTATAGTAGAATGGAGGAGGTTTTCTGTTCCAACTATGAAGGGATATAATACTCCTTCAAAGGGATAAGCTACTCACATCAAGGGGTTAGCTCCATAAGGTAAGGGATACATGCACCTCATAAGAGCGGTTCTATCACCGCAAGATATTTTCTGGAAGCTTCTAGAATTCACTTTTATTGAGCTTTTTGGAAATCACTTGCGCCTTTTTGATCTTACAGGGGTCCGCACCTATAAAAAAGAGAAAGTGCATTCAATTACGCATGACAGATGAACATTGGGTGCGGGACCGCAGGCAAGATAGCGAGAAAGTGCGATACCAAAGTTTAGGAGACTTTTAGGAAATTTTCTCTGATTTTCAAGGCTTGACATGAGGAACTGATATGTTAGACTTGCAAAGGGAGAAGTATGAGTAGTAATGAGCTCATACACATGGCAGAATGTCAGGATGACAATTTTCAGTGTAACATATTGCCCCCTAAAGTGCAAATTCTGGAATAGATGATGTTGAAGTCTGTCATATATGAAGAGTGCATTACTTTATCATTTCAAGGATCATCCTGTGGTCACCCCAGTTGGAACCTGTAAAAACATTCAATGCAAAGTATATATATATCATCGCTGAGGTAGGCATTCCCATACTCAGATCAAAACTAACTAAAGACTAATTCAAACTGTTCTGATACAGGAATGATTTTGAGTACATCACAGTATAGACATGTGTAGACACAATATGGACGTAGCCATCTGTTTGTGAATAGTCTACTGTATCAATGATAAAAAAATTCCTCGCAGCCTGGATGGTAGAAACTAGATCCAGGGTCTTGATTTCCGCATCTCGAACTAGTACGATTCTATCCATGTGAGTGAATGTGTCGAAGTCGAACATGGTAGAAACCACTTGATTACTAGTCAATGATGTAAACTGTTAACAAGTGTGAGAGTAACCACCATTAATGTCAATGGCTTTCAAAGTACCTAGTACAATCCATGAAATGTGAATGAATGAGCTGAAGTCTAACATGTCACGGAATCATTCGATCGAAGGTCAATGATGCAACCCGTCGTCGAAGGCGAGAAACCTGCCATTGAGGCATGCATATTTCAGGGTACTGACGATTTCTGGATCAACTTCCTAGATAATGAGTTGTCATCGATAGAAAGTGATCTGTCATAGGCAAGACAACACGAAATCATAGATCAAGTTTTGAAAATATATTGGCAAGGACTGACTCAGGGATGGTCAAAAATGGATGACAGATATTTTGCAGATGAATGGTTTATTTGAACTGTCCTCTTGAGCACATAACGACATTGCAAATGGCTTGGTAGTAGTTGACCCAAAGATAATACCCAGAAACCAGATGAAGACTTTCAAATGAGGTTAGATTAACTGTTAGGCAAAGGATTTCCCAACCCAGGTGATTGAAAGTGTCGTGTTCAAGAGTGGTTGACTGAATTTCCGAAAAATCAAAATAAAACAAACATGCCCATTTTCCTCTCTTTTCCCCCACCATTTCTGGCAAGTACCTCTTTATTTTTGACAAGCTTGAGGAGGATAAAATTTGCTTGTTTATAAGCTCATCCTTCGGATGAGTCCAACTTAGTTTAAGATTTGAACCCTAAGAAGGAGTGGTTCGTTCCTGTTTAAAATTGAACAGGTCCTTTACTGTTAAATTTTAACGAGTCCAGTATAGGAGAAACTCGGTGTTTTTCAATTTTAGGGAGTTAGAAGAAAAACTTAAGAAAACTCCATGGGTGTACTTTTTCGTAAATTTAGTCTCTCGAGCCCGAAAAAGGATAAAATAATGTGGGAGAGAACTCTATTGACCATAATTAGTCAACGTATACCTTTTTCGTAAATAGTCCATTTCAGTCCGTAAAAGGGGTAAACTTATACTGAAGGGACGATTATTCATTTACTTTAACGAGTTCAAACAATCAAGTACTCGGCAATATTTTCATGTTTAGAGAGTCTGAAAAGGGCTTAAAAGAGAACTCCAATGTTTCGCTTTTTCGTGAATTTTTGAAAGAGTCCGAAAAAGTGATAAAAGTATGCTCTTTGTTGAAAAATGATCAATTCTCCTGAAAAATCCAATTTCTGCACAAAAACTTGAAACATTACACATACCTGTTTAAAATAAGTAAAAATGCTTTCAAAATACCCTTTTTAAAGTGAAAAATAAATAAATTAAAAATTCATCTATTTGAAAAAACTTATAAAAAGGACTTTTTCAACTTCATTTTTACCATTCAAGTTCAGAGTGAAAAGTAGAAGCTTTTGGGTAAAAATTTTCTATGAAGATTCCGGAATATCTGTCTGACGAAATCGAGAACCGTCAGTCCCAGGTAATCCACGACCTCTTAATCTTGCTTTTCATCCGTTTAAAAATTCTTTTTAGGCTTTAGTTTTCATTTTTTAAGGGAAAAATATGTTTAAGAAATTACCTGCGGGGGTCCGCAGGCACAACACACATGACCTGCGGACCCCAACCTTTTTCTACATAGAAAAAGGTCGTGGGTCCGCACTTTTAATATAGAACGCGTGCGTTCCTACGCACTGTGTATGAAGGAAAAGTGCGGTCCCCGCGCAATTGAATTTCAAAATCAAATTTTCTATTTCCCGCCCAAAAATTTTCAAATTAGATTGTTCTAACTTATCTTTTTATGCATTGTAGGATTAGCAAGATGTTGATTTGGAGAGAACGTGAGCATGAGGATGTGGATGACACCGCGATGCTCCATTTTCCCACAATGCAGGCTTTAAGAGCATGCGGTTTGTATAAATTTTGGGCCATTCAGGGCATGAGGGCACAGGTAGACCTCCTGACATGGCTGGTAAACAGGTGGAACATGCAAGACCAGTGTTTCATTATTGGCAGCCACCAGCTCGAAATTGAGCTGGAGGATATTTATTTTCTGACTGGTTTGTCCAAGAGGGGCGAACAACTTTCCTTGTTTGGGACTAGGCCAGGTGGCCAAACTGTCGCTAGTCTTTGACAAGAGTTCTGTAATGATGAAGCAGACCCCAGGGACAAACGGATTGATATAAAAACTATCATCCGTCCTGAGCTGAAAGTGATTGAATTTATTGTTACCAGACTGTGTGGGAGTGCCGCACTGCATGTGGCTACCGATTCCCAGATGCGTATTGATGTAGACTGTTTCCGAGGCACCATTTTCAACTGGTGCGAAGCTGTGTTGGCCAATGTAAAAGGCCAACTAACTAGAGCAAAAAATGGAAAAATAAACAACTTTGGATATGGATCCATCATGGTCACTTTTTCTCTAGAGCAGGTACCCATGCTAGCTCCGCAAAGTATTCCTGTTGATGCTGGTCAACCCCGAGAACCTAGGATGGTTCGTTGGGTTGCATTGATGGCCCGTCACAGACTTGAGGGCGCTGAGATTGTTCGATTTCCTCCTTCATATTTTCGTTGGCTGGACCGCCAAATTTTTGTCATTGAGGACTTTTCGTATGCCGGGATAGACTTCCGCGACGAGCGGGAGATGACTCTCCCAGCCGGGGAACAGTGGGATGAATCAGATAAAAAACATTTTCAACGAATTCTACATTCTAATTTTTATTTTTTGATCGTCTTATCAATTAATAACCAAAAGTTTTTTATAGATGCAGATGTGGGTCCACGGCGACCAGCCCATCTCTAGCCTTATGACAGAAGACAACGAGTTGCAGCCGCACCAGCCCCAGTAGGCCAATCAGCGGAAATTTTGTCTGATTTAGAGCATCATCTAGAGCGTCTGACTCTAGATATTCCAGAGATGGACATAGATGAGATCCCACTCAGATTGCAGAGATTCGTGATAGGTGTTCCAGGACCTTTTATAAGGTTCCTGTGTAGGGTGGCTCGGGCAGTGGTTTCTTATCATGATCACCATCAGTGATGGGATGATCGTGTTGTAAACTCATATTTTTGACTTTTTGTGTTACTATTTTGCCGATCATAAGGTGTTTCCAACCTATGATCGAAGACGATGTATATTTTTTGAAAACATTCTATGCTATGATATATCACTATTTACTGGCTATTTGTACACATATTATGGATGTTATTGGTTTTACTGCTTTGATCATTGCAAATTTCAATTTATCATACTAGAAGCAACTACGTCTGCTAATGTATTTAAATGTCTTGGAATATGTTGATATTCAATGTAATCGAATTCACGTTCCAAGAGATGAACTCTTAAAAATAACTGTAATAACACTGGGTTTCTAATGGCATAAACTCGATTCAATTGTAATACAACAAGTTCAGAATCCAACATAACAATCAAACTCCGAATTCAAAATGATATGGATTCGGATAATAACTCAATCACTGCACTATACTCGGCAATGTTATTCGTTGTTTGACCAAGGCTTACCCCATGCATGGATACTAACTCATCGGAGGGTGAATAAATAACCCAAGCTGCGGAAGAAATGTTCCGTGTACTACGACAAGCACCATCAGAAAAAACAATGTAGGTTTGAAGAGACGTCGACATCTGCAATATCAAGAGTAAAACTCAGATAAGAAGGAATAGTGGTATAAACACACTTCTAAACTAAGCACACTTTTCTAATAGAAAACACACCAGCAGTAAAGAAATCTAATCTAATAAATCTCCATACCAAGTTAAGCATAGTATCGCTTTAGATAAAGTCCATTTCTGGGTTTATCTAAAGGGACACCATCAAAATCTATCAGCTCATAGGCCCCTTTAGCTAGCTTTCGCTTGACAATAAAAGGGCCATGCCACATGGGCACGAATTTTCCAGCTCCTAGCTTATTGTTGGCTTGATCATAAACTAAGACTAGGTCTCCTTCTGAAAAATTTCGAGGGGTAACACTTCTGTCATACTGAGCTTTTATTCGTTTAATATGAGCCTCGTTTGCTATTACGGCATTTCGTCGATTCTCATCCAGCTGAGCTAAGTACAGGAAACATTTCTCCTCCTCAGACGTAGCTAGGAGTAATTCTATGGATAATTTCAGTGACAGAATTTCGCATTCAATCGACAACACAGCCAGAAATAAACAGCGCGCAATATCTTTTGGGCTGTGGCATACCCAGACATATGACCGCCACATGCTCCAGAATGGCAATCATTTAACACCTTTTCAGCTTCTTCATGAACAAGACAGCGCCTGAAAACATAATCCGCTCCCCGACGATAGAGTGTTTCACCAATAATATTATACTGTTGGGATTGGAAGCGTATTTTCCGTCGCTGAGATTGTGAGATTTCGGGACGAAAAGATTGGGTTTGGAGATAAACAATAATATCTCCATACCATGGATCTAAAGTACTGATAAGAAACAAAGATTCGTCTGCAATGGACTCTTCTTCCACAGTTTCAGTATCAATAGAGGGAAAATCACACATCAGTTCTGCAAATACCAAAGATTTATTTGCCTTGGATTTCTCAAACTCCAAGTAAAATTCCTGCAGGATGACTATCCATTTGGAATACTTGCCCCCTAGCAATTGTTTGGTTAAAATATACATCATAGGGTTGCAATCAGAGATTACCGTGGTTTTACGCAACAAGATGTAGTGTCTAAATCTTTGGACAGCTTGGAAAACTGCCAATGCCAATTTCTCCACATGTGTGTATTTGATCTCGGTCGGATGCAGATTCCGACTAAGATAGTAAATCACATGTTCAACGTGAGGTTCATCTTCCTGAACTAACACCATCCCAATGGTGAAATGAGAAGCAACGAGATACAAAATGTAATCCTGGTTGTAGTTGGGAGGATGCAATAACGGTGCATGGGTCAACGCGTGTTTAAGTGCATCGAAAGATCGATCAGCGATCTCGTCCCAAAGGAACGAAATGTTCTGCTTCAGCAACCGGGTGAAACCCTTTGTAAGCTCGGCATAGTTAGGAATGAACCGACGTAAAAATTTTGCTTTCCCCTGCAAACTTTGGAGTTGGCGTAAAGTCGAAGGAGGAGGTAATCTAACAATAGCTTCGACCTTCGATGAATCGACGCGAATGCTTGATTTCGAGACAAAAAATCCCAGTAAACGACCCGACTCTACACAAAAAACACATTTGTGTGGATTCAGCCTAATCTTATAATGCCGACATCTCATAAAAATAGCTTGTAAGTGAGTGAGATGGTCGGCCCTGCGCGATGAATGAGCAGGTAAATCATCGAGATACGGCTGCACAATGTGCTTAATGTCATGAAACGCGTAAGACATTGCCCTTTGAAAAGTGTCTCCAGCGTTCTTTAAACCAAAAGGTAGTTTGCGATAAGAAAACGTCCCCCATGGAAAAATAAAAGCTGTTTTTGGCTGATCAGCAGGGAGTATGTTTATTTGATTATACCCTGAAAAGCCATCCATAAAGGAAAACATTTCGCTACCGGCACAATCGTCGATTATCTGATCGATATAGGGATTTGGATAATTGTCTTTGGGACAAGATCGATTAATATCCCTATAATCGATACATACTCGTATCGTTCCTTGTTTTTTAGTCACAGGAACAATATTTGATACCCAATCCGTTAAGGGAATTGGATAAATAAAACCTGCACGAATTAATTTTTCAACTTCCACTTTGATAGCAGCAGCTTTTCTAGGATGTATTTGACGTAAACGTTGACGAATAGGTTTGGCATCCGGGTAAGTCTTGATTTCATGTATGACGATTGACGGATCAATTCCTGGCATTTCCTCATAAGACCAAGCAAACACATCATGGAATTCTTGAAATAGGGCTTTATAAGCTTTAATTTCATCTTCAGTACAGCAAGCACCTATATGAATGTTTTCAATTATTCTTGGTTTTACCGAAATGCCAATTGGAACCGTTCGAGAAATATTTTCCAAGTTTAACTCAGAAGTAAGATTTTGCAATGGATTCTGGGGTTCTTTGACATATTCAACAGTAAAAATTGCAGCGAAATCATCTTCAAAATGATCTGGTTCAGGGAAAAACGAAGATCGGTGATGCAGATCTTCCCATGGTAAATCATCAACAGACAAAAGTTCACGAATATGCTCATCAGTATGAACAATATCCAGAAATGTCGTTGTGGCTGAACTGGATATAGAAAGTGATTCCTCAGGGATCCCATTCATTGGATCAATTCTGATTGAAGAGGTGTTAGAAAGTGACTGTACGGCCTGGTATGCAAGTTCAAATGGTCTCAAAGGCATCATGCCATCAATTGAATCTAACTCAGAGTCGGAAGGTACGATCCAAGGATCATCAAACATAATAGTATCTGACGAAATCATGTGAATAGTTGCAACAGCTGGCGATACATTAGGAGGAGGAAAAGAAAAAGTTCCCAATAAACCAGAATCTTTAATTAGTCCTACTCCAACATCCTTATAAGGGATAGTCGCTTTACCAACGTGCTGGATTGTTTTTGTAGAGGCTGGGTTGGAAGAGAAATAAGTTAACTGATCTATTGTGACGATATTTCCTTGATATGGAAATTTTATGAGTCGAAAGACTGAAGAAACAACAGCATTCATTGCATAAGACCAACTGCGACCCAGAAGAAGGTTGTAATCTAGAGGGGCATCAACCACTTCCACATCTAGATTTACGGTTTTACCTTCGACCCCTATGGGTAAATCCTACAAAATACCAAAAGGGTGGAAACCTCGACCATCAAAAGCCTTAAGAATCGTCGGAGATTGGTTAAGTGTAGGAGAACCAAGCGATTTCCAACACTAAATCGACATAATACACGTTGAAGCTCCCTCATTAATCACAATCCGATAGATTGGTCTGTTTTTTACTAACACTGGTATCTGGAAAGCCATTTGATGAGGTAGACGAGGTGTACTATTTTCTAAATCGAAGATTATAAGATTAGAATCCTGAACATCTACAGCTCCTATAGTAGACAAAAGCAATTTACGTTGTGCTGGGTATGATTGCAGCACTTCCAAAGCCGACATTGTTGAAGGGGAAATAGCTAAGTCTTCAATAATGTTGTAATTCTGAGCAGCTCTCGCATGTGGATTGAAAGCTGATTTACGAAGAACACCTTTAGCAGGCGGTTTGATTATTAAGTCTGGATTTTGTTTCTCGATATGTAGCGGACCAGAAACAGGAGGAGGTGTAGTTGATGCATTTGCATTAGAAGATTCTGCTTCTTTCCATCAACAGGATTCTTAGTACCATAATCTTGCGATCGCGTTGCAATCCTTACATGAGACATCATCAAAATAGGTTCTTCTAAAACAGTCGAAGTAGAACCAACCATCTTGCTATCTTGAGTCAGAAAAGGATCCTTCAAGACAATAGGTTGTTGTGAACCTTTAAAAAATTTTGCAACCTCTGCACGATGTGGACATTCCTTAGTGAAGTGATCCTCGTCACAAATGTAACAAGGGTAACGAGGTTTGCGCTTTTCGTCATTGGATTCATTTTTATCAGTTTTCTCTTTCGAATTTTTCTTGTTTTTACTCTTCCCTTTCTTTTTACCACCGGATTTAGATTTAGCCGTAGATGTCTCCACGACATGAATGTCGGCAGAAATTTCGGGGGAAGATTCTCCTTTCGGGGAATCTGGTAAAGTTATAATAGGAGAAGAATTCTTTGAAGATTTCTTCTTACTTTTCGTATTGAATGTACCAATCATGACATCAGCAGCATGAGACCCTGAAGGAGCAGTAGCTATCTGAACTTGTTTTGGAAGGTCGGGGATTTTTTCGTATAAAGTACATGACTGCGTGTAAACAAGGTCGAGGTACTGAGCTTGAGCAATCACTTGCTCTTCAGTAACAACACCGGCCTTAGCTACATCTTCAGTGATCTTGGGTAACAATGATTTAACAAACCATTCTGCCAAAATTTGATCTGGAATATAAACTTTCACCAAACGCCTTCTACGTCGCCACTCATGAATATGATCAGAAATATACGTAGACGTAGATTGCTTAAGTGAAGTTAATAATTCTGTGCCATTGTCATATCTGACAGGCAATTGAAAATGAGTCAAGAAGGCAGTCGCTAACTGACTAAAATTATGAAACGAGCCTCGTGGTAACTCAATGTACCATTTGGCTGCAAGACCAATAAGAGTTCTTTGGAAAAGACGTAAGTGAATCGAATCATCAATAATTGAATTAGACGCACACCAGAGGTGATAATTCATGACATGATTTGATGGATCCTCTCCTGACTTACCTTCAAACTTCGGTATATCACTGGGCAACTTATGTGGCATCGGCGGCCAGTACGGATAATATAAAATCGGATCATTCATAAGGCGTGTCAAATCAGGTAAATCAAAAGTTGCAATAAATGGTAACTAACGGTTAGGGTCACGAAAACCTTGAGTAGCCAAAGTAGTTCCAGGAGGTGGATACCCAGGATAACTGGGAATTGGATTTGCATTAGGAATTTTGTAACCTCCTGGAAAACCAGGATTAACCGGACCAAACTGGGGTTGTTGAGGCTGCTGATAAGTGTAGCCAGGGTACGGTTGATACTGATAATTTGGATTTTGTGAACCGGGACCGAATTGAGGATATCCCTGGTACGGTTGATACGTGAATTGCGGTTAACTTGTGACAACTGTACTCGTACCGGCTTGTCCTCTAGGCATCTAAACCGAAGTCTGAACAGAAGGTCCTGACTAGGGTATAGAGACTTGAGGGATTTGCACGGACGTAGGGATAGCCGAAGTCAGCGTTATAGATACTCCAGAAATAGGTGTTATAGGTTGGATAGACGTAG